>JAODAL010059022.1:0-21734 GCA_025379985.1 Phyllomedusa bahiana
TTAGGAAAGCGAAAAACCATCCAAAACATAAACGGGATACTGAACAACCAGTGAAGAAAATTTGTCTCTAAGAGTCAAAGAAAAAATTTCACAGCTAAAATATTTTATTCCTTTCAATGGCTAACTGAAAAGATGAGGACAGCGTAGCCACAGCGGGTACAGGGGTAACAGCTCTACGGGCCCCTGTGACACATAAGAAGACACCGTTTTTTGGAAATGCCACATGGTAACTGGCAGGAGCCCGGGATCATTTTTGCAGCAGGGCACAAGAACATGTGTATATTGGTCCAGAAAGAACATCCCAACAGGGCACATGGAGGATCAGCTGCGGGGGGTCGTAGTTTAGGGGGGCATGGTAGCCAGGGATGCGTCAGTCTCTATTAACCATTTCAGGGCCCCAAGCAGCTAAATCAAATGGGCTCCCACCCATTACTACTTCCTATTTTTACTAGTTCCTATTTTCTAACATATCACGGGACCCCTTTTATTGATTAGGGCCCCTGACAGGAGTAATGCTCTATTGCCACCCCTGCCAGTTACCATGTGCCATTTCCAAAACTGGTGTCTTCTTATGTGTCAAAGAGGTTTTTGGAACACCTCAGAATGCAGGGCCCCATAGTGGCTGCTACCGCCAGGGGTTCCAATAGGGTAATACTGGCAGTACTCCTGTAAAAGGGGCCCTAAATCAAAAAAGGGCCCACAAATCTGTTAAAAAAGTGGGAAGTAGAATGGGTGGGGGCCCCCATTTGTTTTGGGGCATATTGGGCCTAAAAAATGTTAATAGAGACATAGGGACGTGCTACATTCAACTAAGTCGGTGACATCGGCAACCAGGCAACAAAATCGTCAGAGATCCACGCTTGATTCATTTTGATAGATGTCAAACGATCCACATTCTGGGGGGAAAGACGGATACATTTGTCAGTTTATCACCCCACCAGCTGTGCTAAAGTGCGTTCCGAAGAACCTGGCTGCCGGACAAGCTAAAATTTGTACGTCATGTTGATTCAGGCCATTCATCCATTTTGGACACCCAAATTTGAATGGGTCCAGATCAAGTCAAAAACAACTGTGTTGAGCCGCAGGTAGTCATGAACCATGCTCTGAAGGCAGTCTCAGTGTGTCCGAATGCTGCGCTGCCTTGCAGGCGTTGGTGAGGTAGTAAAAACTGAGTTAAAAATGTTAACCAGTGCGCTTCTGCCACAATTCCTGCTGCTGCGGCTGCTGCACGTAAGCATAAACTGCGGGTTCATTTTGATTGCCTTGATGCGTGGATAAATTTTTGCAGATAATGTTCATCCAAGCCCCTCATGTGTGAGATGCTGCCAGGAATCTCCCAACCCTTGGGATTGAGGGGCACTAACCAATCTTCCTCCTCCTGAAATCTGTGCCAACCTCTTACCACCGAAGGGTGGTGTCCACTTCTGCCTCATCATCCTCTTCTACTTCCTCATTCTGATTGTCACCAGAGGCCTGGCTAGCATCATGCCCTCTATTCTCTGAGCTGAACTTCCATCCTGCACCTGCCTTGGACCTCGAACCACCGTCCAAAGAACACCGATACAATTGGGAAATAGTCGGGAATTCTACATCCCATGGCAAGTAAGGCTCTGTATCTGCCTCATACTCCTCCATTACTGCCGGGACCTACTGCCGCAGAGAGTCTAATGCTTGTCCCAGTAAAAATATGACCACAATATGCTGACAATGTCATTGTCCTGACTGACCATTTTGGTTGCGTCTTCAAAACTGTCAAGGATGGTGCAGAGATCCTTCACTTGCCTCCACTCTCTGTGGCTCAACACTCCAAGGTCCGCATCGCTGCTTGTCAGGCCTTGCGACACTTCATACTGCATTATGGCATTATCCTGCTGCTACAATCACTGGAACATGTGGAGGGTGGAATTCCAGCGTATTGCCACGTCAACAATGAGACAGTTGGTGGGGAGAACCAGATCATGCTGCAACGCTGCCAGTCGTGCCGAAATAGGGTGTGAACACCAGAAGTGTGAGTTAAGAGCTCGAGCCTTCCTCAGCAGACAGTTAAGACCCGGGTAGCACTTGAGAAATTTCTGCACAATCAGGTTCAGGACATGTGCCAGGCATGGGATGTGCGTAAGTCTACCGATACTAAGGGCGGAAAGGAGATTTCTCCCAATGTCGCATACCATATTGCCTGGCGCAGGTTCTTAGCACCCAGCCACTGGTCATTCTGAGAGTGCAGAGCCATCCACAGCTCTTGACCTGTGTGTTGATGGTCTCCAAGACTGATTAATTTCAGAACGACCTGGTTTCTTTTGGCACGCAATGTTACCCATCAAGGTTGGAGATCTGGACTCTGCTCCATTCCAGCAGTGTGGAATAGTTTCCACCGAGCCCGAGACCCATCACCAGAAGCACTGTCGTCCACCCAACTCATCCAGTGAGCAGTCAGTGAGATGTAACGCACTTGACCATGCTTAATAGTCCATGTGTCTATAGTGAGATGGACTTTGTTGGATACAGATGCAGCCAACACGCTGAAGATCTTTTCTGCAACGTGGCGGGCCAGGTCAGGAACATCTTTTCTGGCAAAGAAATACCTGCTCGGCATTTGATATTGAGGGCGGAACCCATCAGTGTCCACCAGGCAGAAAGGCAACTTTTCCAAGCCAACAGCCTGGCAATGCTGACATTCAGGCTTTTGGCTTTGGGATGGCTGGGGTTAAAGCTTTTCCTCTGCTCCCACAGCTGGTACATGGAAGGCTGGCTGGTGATCTGGCTGCCATATGGCATGCAGGACAGACTGGTGGAAGGGGAAGGTGTAGACTGTGTTTGTGGTGGTGAGAATCAGCCGACAGTGTCTGGGACCGGGGATAGTGCTTGTCGATGCTGCTCCGGTACATCGACAGCAGAGGAATGCTTCGGCTTGGAAGTGGCAGAGGCAGAAGATGTCCCGGTGGTTGGAAGCCCAGGACCTGTGTGGCCGTTTTTCTCTAAGTGATTTTTCCACAGCAATTCATGCTTTCCATGCATGTGCCTGTTCATGCTGGTGGTGGTTTGATTCTTTAGATTCTTTCCTCTACTAAAGCATTGAAAGCAAACCCGGCATATTACATTGGTCGGCGAATCTGAGGCTTGATTGAAAAAGGCCCAGGTTTCAACGGTGTAAACCTAGTAGCAGTGTTCCCGCTGCCACCACTGACCATGGCTGGCGGATTAATATCAGTGGACTTATGTGACCGCCCTCTCCCTTTCTGAGACCAGACCCACACTGACACTACTCCATCATCCTTCTCCTCCACTGATGATACGCTCGCCAGCTCCTGCTGAAAAGTCCATGTTGGATCCGCAATGTCCTCATCATCACAGGTGACTTCCTCTTTCTGACAGTCTACATCCTCAAGCTGAGGGCTAGATACCACAAGTGCTGCAAGGCACAGCTGACCTCTTGATATTTCTGGCAATGGACCAGCTTCCTTCTGCTCCTCTGAAGGCATCAGCGATTGGGCATCAGATTAGATGAAATCATCCTCTTTGGACTTTTGATCTTTTGAAATGCCTTCTGACCCCAAGAGCTCTTTGTGTCATCAAAGAGCTCTTTGGAATGTGGATTATCTAGAGCGGTCTGTTTATTGGGTGACATTTGGCCTTTAGGTTTGACTGATGATGATGATGACATTTGTGCCCTTGACTGGGTGGAAGAGGAGGTAAAACTGTTGGATGAAGGGTGTGTTAACCACTGAAGAATGGATTGTCACCGATCTTCAGTAGTGAGACGCACATGGAACCGAACAAGCGATGACAGGTCTGACGGTCCTGCGACTAACGATATGCTCGCCTGTGTGTTGTCGCCAGCACTGAAAGGAGCACCTTGTCTCATAGCTTTAGCTCCACATCCTACGCCCCTCCTTGCTCACTTACCACCTCTAGTTCACTCCATGTTCAAAAATATAAATATTAAAAAGTTCAAGATTTGTTAACAGTCTCTTACTGAAGAACTGTACTCCGAAGACAGCAAATCAACAGTGTTCTTAAATGCCTATACTTTGCAAACAGGATCATAAACAGATTTTTTTCTATGGAATATCTATACAAAACTCCCTAACTCCCTAACTATTGCTGTGTATAATTCTCTAAGCTAGGCTGTCCCCCAACCCCACCCCCGAGTAATCTAACTAGCAGCTTTTGATGTGTTAAATTGCTATTAAATGGCATTTCTGCCTGCTGACAAACCAGCAGACACAGGCAACAGTGTGTTCACTACAGAGAGTAAGGTAGAAATGGCGTTTAACAGGAAATACAGTGACATACACATACGACGGTCATGTGATTTTAACAGCCAATGAGATCCCTACACCCTGATTTGCTGGCCTCCAAAATTGAAGGAAGCAGCTGAAAAAGGTGCCGAACGCCTGTCCCTCGCTCCGGTTCAAAAAATACTTAAAGTTCATGCCGAACTAACTTTTTTTCTGAATGGTTCGGCTCAACACTAATTGTGACCTGCATAGACAGCACAGAATCCTGGGGATTCTGTGACATCAGGACAGCATTGACAGTGCTCCTCTTCTGGGCTGTTATCCAGTTTAAAAAAAGATGGACCATTGATATAGTGCAAAATAGGATCTGGTAATGGACAGAGGGGCCTAGATGCTTTGACTCTATGTTACCTGGAGATTACTTATGGCACCTCTGTCCTACTTACGTAAGGCACCATGTCTTGCTGTTGCTTTATCATAAGAAAAAGACTGAAAGGTACAATAACAACAACTTCCTTTGTGCATTCATAATTTCTTAGGGTAATATATACTGTAGCATTTTCCATCCATCTTCACAGTTCCACTTGCATTTTCCATCCATCTTTCAGTTCCACTCATGAATTTTCTCCTACTGCTGTATCTTCCATCTGTCAATGTCGGGCAAGGAATTGAGAACTGAAAGTTTGTTTACTATTTTTCATCAAATATTGATATCACCTGATTGACAAATGCAACATAATAACATAAGGAGAACAACGCACCAAGAATATAAAGCATCACCCTGAGCATGACTACTCTTTATATAATGAATTACAGTACAATGATCACGATGCCGAGGCTCAGAGTATTCCCACTGATGAGTTATTTCTAAATGCACCAGTGCACCAGGAATTCAGTCATTAGCTTCCTGTTTTTGTCAATTCCTAATTGTCAGGAGAATAAATCCCATAATATCCAATTAAAATAAAGGTATTGAAATAAACATAGAAATAAATCTGGCAATGTGTTATTGGCTGTACAGAAAAAAAAATCCATACTGTTTTAAATTTCAGAACTCATAATTATAATGGTGCAAATTTATAAAAAAAAAAAAAAAAAAGTTGGGTGCAGAAGTTTTTAGAAAGTGACACAAGTTTCATAATTTAATCTCTGTTCATTCACACAATGGATCTGAAACAAGTCATCAATTTGTGACTAAAAAGCACAAACACAGAGAACCCATGACACAAGGTCTATAAGGTCTATAAGGATGGGTTTAGCTTGGGTAGTCATGAAGTGTTGGTAGGAAGAGATCTTGCAGGTATATAGAGAAGGAGCTGTGGGACTTTTCATTGGCAATCAAGAAGAAAAGAAGTTACCTGCTCTTTAAGTTCCTGACCGAGTTACTTACCCACCTTACTGACCAGGCACATTTTAATTAAAGGGGTTCTGGCACAATCTAATGTTGACGTGGGATTCTCCAAAATGGGTATTTAATCACTTTTCTAAATATATGTGATTTAAAAAGTGTAGCCTGTGAGAGCTGCAGCCTGACTTAGTCAAACTTAGTTTCCTGACTGTTTACATTAGCTATGACCAGGAGCTGATCTGCTTTGCGTTGTGTGCACTTCTTATCTGATGGCAGGGCACATGAAGGGAGTGGGAGAATAAAGCCTGTGTCTTCTGTATAGAGAATCCCCTGGAAATTATCTTAGTAAACATGCAGATCGCTCCCTGCTCAGACATCCACCCTCCCCCCTACAGCAGTTCATGAAGGCTGCCTGCTTGGATCTTATCTTCTCTCCTGAGTAGATAAGAGGGAGAAAACAAAATCTGTAGAGCTTGTGCACAATACAGTTATCCTCTGTGGTTTATCCAAACATGTTTGCTCCACTACAGAGACTGAATACCAGCCTCGGGAGCATGCATGGGAGGTGGTGCGATGACATCACGGAACAGGCACTTGCTTTTTCAAACACAGAAACGCAACGCCCCTTTTTTCAAGACTCAAGAGGATAGTTCAGGCTGTAAGGTGAGAAAATCACTTCTTGGCAAAACCCCTTTAATAAATGTGGATTTGAACATTTTAACTATTTCTCTCTTGGTTATTCTACATTTTTCACTTTTTGTATTACAATTAAGTTTTTATTTTTCTAAAATTTTTTACATCAGATGAAAAGAATGATTTTGGAAAAAGGTAAAAAAAAAAGTCTGTTTTTCACATTTTTTATGTTTTTTTTTTCTTTTTTAAACAGCAAATTTGGTGCTAAAATACATTTTTTAACTGTACCACATTTCCACCATGGACATTTATGTAGGAAATATAAAGTTTAGGGTTTGGCCTATCAGTGTATTGTTTATTTTTTGTATGTTTATTTTTTTTATTATTATTTATTTTACACATTGTGCCCCCCATAAACGCTGAACAAGACCTCTAGGGGGCATTTTTAAATAACTGGTTTTGTCTTTGCTGATTTCCCTGTAACTGGGCTAGTATTTTAACAATAGTAATAATAGAAATACTCCCCTTGTCCTGACTGCAGGGATAACATGGGTCTGATAATACCAAGCAGCAACTGTAACTGCCAAGTCATGGTGGTCATGTGACCACAGGGGTCAGGGAGGCGTGAGTGCTGTATGTACAATGGTCTGGTAATAAGCCATCTTTGCCTTCTCAGTGGAGAGTCCAGTTGCTGCTGAAAGGCGGCTATCCACTCTTGCAGCTGCAAAATGAATGTGGATGTTTCTATTTTTTATTGTTTTCATCTGATTGTGTTCAGAACCATGATTTGCTGGTAGTTGCAGTGTCACAGTGATGGGGTCTGTGTTTTTTGGTTTTTTTTGTGGCGGAGCCGTAATGTCAGAGAAAAGAAGCAGTTAAGTTTAAAAATTAAAGGAAGGGGCATTTGGGTTCCAAGAGTTGGGACGTACTTAGGTTTGGGAGGTGTACCTGGCCAAAACATTAATCTCCTGTAGGCAAGAGCTCCAGGAGGGTTGGTGCCAGGTCAGGAAGATATGGGGTCCTCTGGCCAGGTGTCATAAGGCTTAGGGTTTTCCAGGACTCATGACTAATTTATGACAGCGTTGTTAATTATATATTTGCTGCTAATAAATGTTTATGAAGTTTGTTAATAAATGACTTCTGGGGCTCTTCAAAAAGAAAATTTGTGGGGTTTTTTTTTGGGTTTTTTTAGGGGAGGGGCCCCGGAAAAAAATCTTATGTCCCAGAATCATGTAGAAATTCAGAATCAGAAGTCTAAATAATGAAATATAGGAATCATCATTGGGACAATAAGTTTCTCCAGCATCATAAATTATCATATTATTCACTAGTTGAAAAAACTGAAACAACAAAATACTACAGATATTACCAAAAAAAACACAGATTGGGCGCCGCAACCCAATAGACCCTTAACGTTCAATTTTTGAAAAGCCGCCCTAACGACAACCTCAAACTCACCACAAATAAATTCAAAAATTGTTTGGACAACAGCATCTTAAAAGCAGGAGTCACCTTTATTCAAAGTGAGAAACACCATAGCAGGAGCTTTTAAGATGCTGTCGTCCAAACCATTTTTTTGAATCTGTTAGATATGTACCCAGACCCCAGTGAGTGCTAGAACTATGTAGTTCCTAACATTTCCAAAAACTTAATAGTTGCTACAAAAAAAGAAAAAAGACAAATATTGACATAGTTCTCACTTCAGACGGTCAAATTTCAAAATGTGAAATTTACTTAAAATGTAGACGCCCCTCTTGTGAACCCCCAAAAAATGAAGCATGTGAGGAAAAATTCTAGCTCTGTTGCTTAACCACGTTAAAGTACCTGAGGAGGAATCAAGCCTCACATTATGCTCAAAAAAGAGGAATGTAGGAAAAAATCTTATGCTAGGTCTTTTTATAACTAATAATAGTTCAAATACTTGTCAAGGGTTTTAAAACCTTGTAGATATTTTGCCAAGTTTGCAAAATGGATCTTCTGTTTGCCAGGAAATCCTTATCAGGGAACAGAAGATGTTTTTGCTGAGATTACTTATCTGCACTTCTGCTTGTGACTTTTTTTGTGTAAAAACCTATACCCCAACTGGAACCTGACTTTAAAAGGGGGCTGCCCACTAAAAAATTTATTTTTTAAAACTGTAAGGAAATTAAATCAAGACTTTTCCAAAATACTTTCCCTCTTTTAATTTTTTCCCTTCGGGGAATAAGAGAATTTTCACTGCACACATTTTTTCTGGCAACCATCCCACTCTCCTTTTTCCTCTACTCTTGCTTTGAGAATTTTGAGCCTAAAGCCCTCCCAAATATAACATGTTGAGCGATTACTTTGGGCTATCGACAGGGGCGATATCGATATGGGGCCACCAGAAATTTTTTTCGATATTCATCACTCCGAGACCATTAACATCTAGGGGAGAGCAACAACACCTTCATTTTTACACCCAAACAGGCGGAGAAGCTGGAATTTTTAACACCAAAACTTTAAAAAGGGATACCTGCTACATTTTTAGCCAACACGGGCTATAAAAGCCACAGAAAAAAAGTACACACCTTTCACTACCCGCCCTTGTCCACAGCATGCCCCTTTAAAAACCTGCAAAAACCCACAAATTAAAAATGCCAAAGCTTTTTATTTGAACCACATTTTACTTGAACGGGACATTGAATACCCCGTCCTGAACCAGCATGACCCAAAAACCTCAGACCCACAATTAAAAAGTCCGAAAAATATCTTTGAACCACCATTTTAGTTGAAAAGGACATTGAAAAACCCTGCCCCGGGACCAATAGCCCATTAAACCCCTTCCCCAAACAGTTTAAAAAGTCCCGGGAAAAAGGGATCTTTAACCACCTTTTTATTTTGAAAGGACTTTGACAAAACCCCTGGACCGCATAACCATTAAACCTTCTGACCCCCAGATTAAAAGGCCGGAAAAAGATTTTTCAACCACCATTTATTGAACGGGCATTGTCAAACCCTTCCGACCGCGCAAACCCTTAAACCTTCTCCCCACAATTTAAAAAGGGGCCGGGGAAAAAGAGTCTTTCAACCCCCTTTTTTGTTAACGGGACATTGACTATACCTGTCCGGGACCGCAGTAGACCTTTAAAACCCTTCTGACCCCCAGATTAAAAAGGGTGCTGGAAAAAGGAGTCTTTCAACCCCTTTTTATTGAATGAATATCTGCCCCTTTCCCTGGCCACAATGCCTAAACCTGTCAAACCCCAAGTTTAAAAAAGTCCGGGAAAAAGGATCTTCAACCCCATTTTTATTAAAACTGGACTTTGACAAACCCTGTCCTGGCCCCCCCCGCAGCATGACCCTTTAAAACCTTCTGCCCAAATTTAAAAATCCCGGGAAAAATAGTTTTTAAACCACCATTTTAGTTGAACTGGACATTAACTATACCTGTCCAGGTACAGCATGAGCCCCAAACCGCAACCCCCAATTTAAAAAATGCCGAAAAGGATCTTTAAACCCACCTTTATTTTCCCTGGCATTACTAAACTTCCTATCGCAGGTCCCCAAAATAAACCTGTCTGACCCCCCCAGATTAAAATCCCGGAAAAGGAGTCTTTAAACCACCATTTTAGTTAACGGGCATTGACTAAACCTGTCCGGGACCGCAGTATACCATTAAACCTTCGGGACCCCCAATTAAAAAGTCCGGGAAAAAGGATCTTTCAACCCCCATTTAGGAACTGGCATTGACAACCTGTCCGGGGTCCAGCATGCCCGGGGCCATTACAGTGGGTGCGGTAACCCAGCTGGCCTCCGCATTTATTAACACCATTTTAAAAGCCCAAAGGACCAGCACGAAAACTTGTGCGAACAAGTGTAAAGCGGAAGTGTGAAACTCCACCTTCCTCAGTACACAGTAAAGACCTGGTAGCCTTGCCCCTCCGTATGATTCGGACCATTGAGTTTCACTGGAAATTACTTGTTAACGCCCGTTAACCCGGGTCCCCCTTTTTCTTGGTTTCTTTTTCCATTTTACTCAACGGCTGGGGGAAAGGGTCTCTGTACTTTTTTCTCTGCCTGCTCCATACCCATGCCTTGAATAACCTACATCTGGTCAATTTCCTGTACCTCCCTTTAAAATTTCAGGGGGAATTTTTTTAACACTATTTTGTACATCGGTTTTTTTAGTATTTAAATTTCTAGAAAACACATTTAAAATAAAATGGAATCCCACCAGCTTTGTTTCTCTTTTTTTTTATATTAAAGGGTTTTGTCTCAAACAGGTTTTGATACTATTTAAAGACTTGAAAAAAACAATCATTTTGCAATATTGCCCATTAACTGCCCAAACCTTTTCCCGTTTTTTTGACAGCACCATCCCCTTGACCACTCTTGCAATTGTGAAGAACAAATGTCGTTAAAACAAAAAATTTTTTTTTAATGGGACCTTAGTATTGCCGTCCAGCAAAATGCCCCCAAAAATCAAAACAGACCCATACAATTTTTGAAATTGGAAGAAAAATTTCTATTAAAACAACTTTTTTTTAAAATAACCTTAGTATTGCGCTTTAAACAAAAGCCCAAAAATTCTAAATTGACTTCTCACCTGTTAAAAATTGTGAGGGATTAATGCCATTTAAAACCACATTTCTGTTCCAAAGGACCATAATTATTGCTGTATCTCACACAACAGACCCCAAAAAATTATAAATATACTTCCACCCACTGTAAAAAATTGAAAGAGAAAAGCCACAAAAAAACCACTTTTCTTTTCCAAAAGGGACCATAATAATTGGATCTCCAGCAAATGCCCCAAAAAAATTATAAAAGATTTTCTCACCACTGTTAAATATTGGGGCAACAACCCCAAAACCATTGACAATGCAAAAATTCTGAAAAATAAAGTAAATAAAATATTTTTGTCATGAAACCTTGGTGTCTTTTAAGCCCTTTTTTTTTTTTACAGTCTCTTTAAAAATAATTTTTTTCAAGAGGACCATTTCTTTTGGAGGAATGAAAAGGACCAGCAACTAAGGGTGCCCCGGGCAATTGGGGGCCACAACACACAGACCCATCCCCGATTCATCTTGATGAAACAAACGATCCACACATCTGTAAAGCCGGGGATGCTTTTTGCTTAATACCCCTGGGCTGTGCTAAGGGCCGCTCAGATATGACGGTCTGGGCGGACAACACCTCTATGGCGTGGGGAGCCACTCAGGCCCAAAATTCACCGTTTTGGATACCCAAAGTCTATTGGTCCGGAACACAACAAAACATCGTGTTAAACAGATATCTTTCACCATGACTTAAGCTGGGTTTTGTGTGTTGTATGTTCCCTCATTTTCAGCTTGGGGAGGTGGTAATAAAGTTGCCGAGGTCACCCTTAGGGTTTTTTGCCACCTTTTTTTTTTTTGTGTGGCTCCCTACCTACTTGCACTCACTCTGTCACTCGCTGCGTTGTTCCCCGGGGCATTTGAAAACGTGAAGAGACCAACAGATGTCTCCAGTTGATCAATCACAAGGGGCTCCATTTCTTCATTTTACTTTCTATTTTGGTGGGGGGAAGGAAAGTTATTTTTTTTTGTACCGGGGGTCCAGGGGGTGGCCACCCAGTAATGTTGTTCATTTTTTGGCTTTTTAAGCGAGGATCATTTGAGGAAATAGCACCAAGCACTCGTGAAGGGTGGAGCCTTTATTTCCCCAAGCCTCGGGGCAGGGGCACTCAAACTATCTTTCCCCATCTTCCCCCCCCCTCAAATTCCGCCAACCTCTTTCCAAGCAGGGACGTCGTAACATCGTGTCTAGAAACCTCCTCCTCCTCCTCCCCGTGCCCCCGGCACGCTTTTAACAAGCCCTGACTTGCCTGAATGATCACCCTGAGACTGATGCGCCACCTTGCATAGCTCTGGGCCCCGAATACGCCAAAAAACCGATAAATTGAAAAACCCTTGGGGGCCTTTTGGATTTTGACAAAAAAGGCTCCATGTCCCATTGTTCCGCTCCTCCCCCGTCCTGGCGGGGCCTTTTTTTCAGAGTGTCCAAAATCGTTTTAGAACTAAGATCACCACAATGCCAGCTACAAGGCATTGTCCGCACTGACCATTTTTGGTGGCTTCTTTAAAAAGGCAAGGATGGGCAGAGTCTTTCACCCCCCCTCCACTCTCGTGGTTCAACACCCCAGGTTCCGACCCTGCTTGTCAGGCCATTGTACTTCGTACGCTAATGGGTTGCCTGCTGCCCCAATCGCTGGGGCAGTGAGGGTGGAATTCCAGGGGTTGCCACGTCAACAAAAATGGGTTTACGGAGGCCCAGCGACGCGCAACGCAGCCCGGGGGACAAGCCGGGGCGGAACGGCGGAAGGGGACTCAGACCTCGAGCCTTCTTCACAGCATTCAACCCGGTAGCTCTTTAAAATTTCTGGACACCAGGTTTAGACGTGCCAGCAAGGATTTGCCCCGCCACCGACTTAAGGGGGGCCCCCCAATTTTCCCCCCGTTTTCGCATACCACCTTTCCCGGGGAAAGGTTTTCGCACCCAGCCAGCCTCGGGCCCCGTTTCAGGCCTCCACACTCCTGCCTGGTGGGGGCAGTCCCCCCAAACAATTAATTTCAAAACGGGCTGGTTTCTCTGGGACGTGATGCCCCCCAAGGACCTTGGGGAAAAGCCCGACCATCCCGCGTTTGAAGAGCGGCGCCGACCTGAGACCACCTCACCCCCAAACATCCCCCCGCTACCCAGGACTTTACAGAATATAGCCCTTGCCGGCTTACTATCGATCGTCGGGGGTAATGGGGCTTTTCCGGACACAGAGCAGACAACGCGCAGAAATTTTTAGATGACACTGGGTGGGAGGGGAGGGGCGCTTTTTTTGGCAAAGAAATGCCTGCTCGCATCTGGGAGGGGGAGGGAAGGGGCCATGCGTGGGGAACCCATCTGTGTCCACCAACGGGGAAAGGGAACATTTCCAAGGCCAAAAGCCTGGCAATGCCACATTCAGCTTTTTCTTTGGGGTGGTTTGAGTTAAAGGTTTTTTTCTTCCCCAAACCTGGAAACAAAGGCGGGTGCTGACTGGCCCCTGTACCACGGTCGTCAAATGGCGGAGGAAAGGGGGAAGAGGTCTCTGGTGGGGGCTGGTGGTACTTGGGCACGGTGGAGGCTACCCCCACATGACTCGAAGACATGGGCACTGAGGGAAACCCTTGGGGGGAGGGGAGGGAGGGGGAACAAGGGTTTAAGGGGGGGAGGCCCGTTCGGGCGGCCTTTTTTTGGCCCGTTTCCCTCCATTCAACTCATCATTCGCTGCATGGACTAACAGTTTGGGGGGTTAACCACTTAAGGTTTTGCCTCTACTTAAGCTTTACGGCAAAGGGGGCATATACATCGCGGGGAATCAAAGGCTTCTCAAAAAAGGCCCGGGTTTAAAAGGTCCCGGACCTTTTGACGGCGAAACAGGACGGGTTTCGCGACCGTGGGTGGCAAATTTAGCGGGCTTTTGCGACCGCCCTCTCCCTTTTTGTGGCGGACCCTATTACACTAAACCCCCCGTCCCCCCTCGTCCACGATGAAAAGCTCGCAAAAAATTCCGCGAAAAGACCCCCGATGGATCCGCATTACGTCACAAAAACAACACAGGGGACTTCGTCGTCCGACTTTCTGACCCAAACTGCAGGCTACAACATGAGGCCTCAAGGCGTTGCCGACCGCCCTTTTTGCCGATTGACCGGCTTCTTCCCTCTTCTGAGGCATCAGTAACTGGGTCAACAACAAATCATCCTCTTTACTTTTTAAAATGCCCCCTACCCCAACCGATTTTGTCATCAAAAGTCTTCAACCATGGATTATCCACATGGTGGGGACACAGTTGACATTTGGGGTGCTTCATGTTTTGGGCGGATGCTGAGATGCTGATGACGAATTTGTGGGCCCTGACGGGGGACAAGGAGGTAAGACTGCTGGATCAGGTTTTTATTAACCCCGAAGACAGATTGGGGGACGCTGTTCGACAGAGACACAGGGCCCCGCCCACATGACAGGGCTGACCCGCAACTATGATCCCCGGCATTTGTTGTCGCCACACTGAAGGAGCACCTTTTCTCTACCCTACCCCAAAGTCCACCCCCCTCTTTGCTCGCTTTCCACCTCATTTCCCCATGTTTAGAAAATAAAAATTGAGAAGTATGGAATAGTTTTGGAAAACTCTTTTTAAAAAACGCAAATCAAGCATTTTCCCAAAACCCCCCAATCAAACAAAATTTCTATTCAAATTTAACTGCAAGGTGTTCTATCAAAAAACTGACGGGGAAAAGTGCAAAAAACACTATCTGTTATGTTTCGTAAATCCATATTTTTTTGCACCTTTTTAATTCACCTGTGTGACTAAAAATTTCTGTTTTAAAATTTACGTGCAAGCTCTCAATGAAAAAAAGCTTATGCCCAAAGTCAAAAAACACGATGTTATGTTTTTGTATAATAACGGGATTTTTTGCACCTTCAATCATTGGTGACTAAAAAATTCTGTTTTTTAGATTCTGCAAGCTGCTCAATGAACAACGCTGTATGCGCCAAAGTCAAAAAACACTACTGTTTTTTTGTTAAAAACAAGGTATTTTTTGCACCTTTCAATTCACCTGGGGACTATAAAATTGCTTTTTAAGATTTTCTCAAGCGCTCAATAACAAAACTGTAGTGCCCAAAGTAAAAAAACACGATCTAAAGATTCGGAAAATAAAAAGTATTTTTTACACCTTTTAATTCACCTGGGTGACTAAAAAAATTGCTGTTTTCAGATTTACTGCAAGCTCATCAATAACAAACTGTATGCGCAAAGTCAAAAAACACGTATCTGTTATTTTTTGAAAAATACATATTTTTTGCACTTTTCCCCCCCCCCACCCCCCCCCCCCAACCCCCCCCCCCCCCCCCCCCTGGGGACTAAAAATTGCTGTTTTTTGATTTTCGTGCAACTGCGTCAATAACAAAGCTGTAGTCGCCAAAGTCAAAAAATACTAATGTTATTTTTTGGATAATACACGTATTTTTTGCACCTTTTAATTCACCTTGGGGACTATAAAATTGCTGTTTTTTAAATTTTACGTGCAACTGCCAAAAACAAGCTGTAGTTTGGCCAAAATCAAAAAAAACTATCGAAAATGATTCGGATAATAAAGTTTTCTTTTTTCCCTTTCAATTCACCCTTTGGGGACTAAAATTGCTTTTTTCAGATTTTCTCAGCGGCGTCAAAGAAAAAGCTGTAGTCGCCAAAGTCAAAAACACTATCTTTTTTTTTTGTATAAACACGTATTTTTTACACCTTTCAATTCACCGGGGGGGACTATAAAATTGCTGTTTTCAGATTTTACGTGCAAGCTGCGTCAATGAACAAAGCTGTAGTGCGCCAAAGTAAAAAAACACGTATCTTTTATGTTTTCGTATAATACACGTATTTTTTGCACCTTTTAATTCACCCTTGGTGACTATAAATTTGCTGTTTTCAGATTTACGTGCAAGCTGCGTCAATGAACAAAGCTGGGTGCGCCAAAGTCAAAAAACACGTATCTGTTATGTTTTCATATAATACACGGTATTTTTTGCACCTTTCAATTCACCTGTGACTTTACAGCGGTAGATGCTCCTTTAAATTTCTCTACCTAACTACATAAAATCTTCCAATCTCTAATCTAATTAAATTGAAAGGGATCACAGCTAATAGTAGAGGTTTCTCTGGGGCAGAAATAGAATAATTTCGCTGAGCTGTTTGTGCCACAGCAGAGCGCACGTCCTACTCCTAAAGAAAACGCTGAGAGACACTGAGGCGAACAGAAACGCTGTTCTATGTAAAACAAGTCATGTGATTTTTTCCACCAATCGCAACCATACACATCCAGTCATGACGTTGCACACACATCTCACCCCCGCTCTATTTTGTAATCTGTTTGCTGCCCCAAAATTACAGGAAGCGCCAAAATGGCGCGATCTAATTTAAAGAAGCACAGATTTTAGCCTTAATTATCGCATGATCTAAAAATTTCGATCACCATAAAAACCTTGCCGATTTCAACTTTGTCGATAATAATGCTCAACACTATATATAATATCTCCTGCACTCAATGTCAGAGCAATTAAAATGCTGGTAATATGGATCTGATATGCCAATAACTGCTATAGAACCACCCACAGGATGACAAGGATGAGACAGGATGCATGAATCTAAAGCTACTTGATGCTCTGTGTAATAGCATGGTGAGAGAATCCCTTAAAAGTGGTTGTCTTTTATAGCAGTGACTAGCAATTAAGCTATCACAGCTCTTCCATTTGCACTGAAAAAGAGCAGGAGATATCTATGAGCTCTGAAGCTCTATGTTCTAAAGTAAACAAGTAACTAATCTACATTGTTTGTTAGAGATAACACACTCTGTTCAAAAGCAGCTTGAAGTCCTGTGTGCTGACCTGTGGTGACATCACTCCCTGCTATCAGATATGACAAAGAGCCAAGAGAGAGAAGGGAAGAGCAGGTCAGTAACCTAGAGAAATCTGTGTGCACTTAGAGCAGATAAAATCTCTTTTATCTCCTCAACAAATCAAAGTAAACAAAGCAATGTAAATGAAAAAAAGTATTTATTTACAGTTCCCTACATGTTGAAAGCTAATCTTAATAGTTAGACAACCCCTTTAAAGACAGAATCATTCTAATGATAGATACAGTATTTGTATCTCTTTGTTTCATTCTCCGAACACTCATTTCTGAACTTATTTCCTAATCTGGCAAGCTAATCACATCTGAAGTTGCAAATTAGGACCACACAGGCACTACTAGATGAAGAAAAATTGTGAACAACCAGAAGATAAGGTGCATAACCAGAGTTTTTTTTTTTTTTTTTTTTTTTAATAGAGACGAACACGAATAAAAAAAGTTAAAAACAAGTTGTGTCTTCTTTTCTTGTCAATTTACTTTGTTTGGAGACTACAAGGATATGAACCCCCAGCCTCTTAACCAACCTGCTCCAGGAATAGATGGTGGGTGAGAGTTGGTCACAGCCTTATTAACCACTAGCCAAAATCTTTTTATGTGCACCACCATGCCTCAACACTGGACTTCCGAGAGCAAACCCACCAGCTGGGCACTTCACCATTGATTTAATACCATTTATTGTGTCTTCTGTGATCCAACGAAGAACAAACACTAGAAGAAAAAACATAAAATAACCAAACTCCAGGGAAGACACGCTCAATGCACTAGCCACAATCCAAACCAACCAGAGGAGGGAGGGTGGGACAAGGTGCTGCCTATGCTGCCAAAAGTTACGAGTGGCACCACAGCTCGCACGTCAAGTGGTGATGCACATAAGAAGATTTTGGTTAACGTTTAATAAAGCTGTGACCAACTCTCACCCACCACAAATGCGTTTGTGTTGTTTGTTCTGGGAGCAGGTTGGTTAAGAGACTGGGGTTCATATGTTGGTAGTCTCCAAACAAAATAAATTGATAAAAGAAAAGAAGACAAAACTTGTTTTTAACCTTTTTATTGGTGTTATGTCTCTATAAAAAAAAAAACTCTGGTTATGTACCTTATTTTCTGGTTGTGGACCATTTCATAAATGTACGCACTTCTGTCGCCTTTTCTGTCAAGCTGCTGGAGACAAGTGTTACCACTATCCGCACGTCGATCTGCGGGGCGCTTTTGTACCCTGGATCAGAACTCACCTATCCGCGTTCCTGCGTCCCAGGGGGCCTCTGCCTGCTGGTGTGCGTGACTCCACTCCCAAAGGAGCATATTTACATGTGCATAAGACACAATACAGGATGGAAGATGTGCAGACATATACATGTGAGGGTACAGGGTACATGTGCTATCCTGTCTGCAGCAAACATAAGTCTAACTACTATCTGTAAAAAACAGCTATTGGCTTAGAATACAACACTATACAATGTGTAGCCCTGAATGGCAGTTTAACCTTACCAGCGTGGCTTCCATCTACATTCGTCAAGAGAAAATGGCTGCTGATCAAGACTTGATGATGTCAGCAAGTTATGTGGTATAGCTATGGCAGCTTTACTGGGGCAAGGTATCATATGTGATAACTAAAAATGTGCCCAAACAGCCACTAGATGGAGCTGTCACAACTGAACATAAATACATAAGAAAGATTGCCTGAAGACATAACACTCTCCGTCTGGTAACCTATGGTACCACATTAAAGTATCTCAGTTATCACTTCAGTCACAAGTCCAATATTTTTATTGTGTCTGTGAAGTAGAGAGGTGTTGTCTTCTCCATTTATCCCAGAAGACATCTGCTAGGGTCTGTACTCTTGTCCATGGGTTCTTGTTTAAGTCCTTGTCAGTAAACTCACCAAGAAGAGCTGGACTAACTTTTTGGGTGAGAAGAGTAGAAGGAGTTAGTAGAGGAGGATCCTGTAAGTCATGTTCTGTCTCCAATAGTTCGAATGTGCTTTTCTTCAAATTGTCAGGTACCAGTTTGTACAGAAATGTTGGCCCTGTGAGCAAGGTAGTGTCTTTAAAGCGAGATGCTGATTCAGCTCTAGTAGCATGGTCTGCTAGGCTATGAGTCGGTCGGTACATAGTTAGCTATGTGTAGGTTAGACAACATCTGTGAAGAGTTTCTCCATGCTATCCATAACACCTCTTTCCCTAGAGGAAGTGTTGAGTCCCAATAACATGTTTCACTGCTTTCTCTCTGTGCCCTTTTGGGTGCTTTCACACGCAGATTCATTTTTGGATGTGTTTTTGTGCAGAAATATACTGCATTAATTGTTGTACCTTTCTGCACAAAAAATGCATCTGAAAAACGCATCAAAAATGCACTGTGTGAAAGCACCCTTTGGGCAAACTGTAACAAGACAGATTTTAGAACAGGATTTACTACTAAGACCTTTTCTGCAGACTTGGGTGCACTGAGGTGTCACTTGAGGAGATACTGTATCTTTCTCCTCCCCTCTGTGCTCTCTGGATTGGTCTGAGGGTGAGAGAATCTATTGTGCTGTTCCTGGATGTAAAGCTGTTTTATGTTCATTGCTGTCACATTCTAAATGTTTTGAGATTGCTTTACAGTATTTTGCAATATGAGAAGTTGATGCACAACACCTGTATCAAATGTAGTTCTCTTGAGAAAGGCTTTGTGGTCCTTGAGAGGTTTTTTCTCTAAACCCTTTACATTTCAGCAGTGGATGTGGTTTCTTGTGGCTAGGACATTCTCTGAGTAGTCTTTTGTTAAAGGGGTTTTGCCACGAAGTAAGATTGATGTGGGAAACTTGCAAATTAAATAATAAACATTTTCACCATTCATTATTATTAAAAATTCTGCACCATTTTTGTTTTAGCTGCTCCTTTAGTAATCCATTGTTTACAGCTCGTCTCCAGGGGATACGACCAGGGCTGAGAGCTCCTCAGTCCTGGTCGCACATGCTCCGACATCACCTCTCCTCTCAGGTAGCTACTGAGTGTTCAAACCCCAGGTGTTGTTACTCTACTCTTGTCCTCTGTGCTCCTTAGTAATTAGTCAAAGAGTGCAAATAAATAAAAAAGAAACCTCAATAAGGTCTGTGCATTGATAAAGAGGGGAAAAAAAAAAACAGGTTTGGTTCCTGCAGGGATTTGAACCTAGGACCCTTGTGCTGTGAAGCAAAAACTTTACCTCTGAGCTACTCACAATGCTTTACATAAACAGACCTTTCTTTGACTACAGAGAGGAGAGGCCTGGTGATGTCATCCTGCTGGGTCACATGATATGCAATTCAAACAAAAAACACACGCCCCCTTCTGAGCACACAGAGCTGAGAGCTGGATGTAGGAGGTAGGAAATCCCTTTAAGTCATTCTCAGTCTGCAGTACTGCGAGAATTGCATGAGCAGTCAGTAGGGTATACACTGGTTTTGTGTGCTGTGGCACGTGTGCTTTTCAAGCTATGGTGTAAGGCAGATTTACTTGATTTTGGATGAGTAGTGTCTGATGTGTCAGAGAATGGAGGAAATAAGGTGTTGTAACTTTCTTTTAACCAGGAGCCTTCAGTAATCCACTTTTCTTGCAAACTATGGTTTTTGTACTATGGGGTTGACACTAGAGATGGGCGAAGTTCTCAAAAATTCAATTCGGTGACTTTGCCGAATTTCCCGACAAAATTTGTTTCGGTCCGAATTACTTCGGGACAAATCGTGTGAAAAAACAGCTATTTCCAGGCTGCACAGAGCCTGCAGGGTGCTGTAGAATATTGTGTCATGCTTAAATATGCAGAGGGAGCTTGGTTTGGTCTTCATACAATGCTGTGTTTTAGTATGACACGCACATGACTGCCGCCGCTCTTAGAATCGCTTAACTATAAAATTCCCCTGGGCATTTAAAGAGGGCAAAACTGACAATAAAACTGAAGGGGGGAATATAGGCTGATAAAGTCATGCCAGCGAAAGCTGTAAAAAAACAAACTGAGGGCTCAGGTGGCAACATCAGTGACAGAGTGTGGGGGTGACGGCGGCAGCCACAGCAGGCATGAGTCAGACAGGGGCACAATGACATTCTGGAGGTGGCAAAAACAGGAGTAGGCCACAGAGTGGCACAATGACAGAGAGTGGAGGTCACCGCAGCAGAAGCATGAGGTCAGAGAGTGGCACAATGACATTCTAGAGGTGGCAAAACCAGGAGTAGGCTACAGAGTGGCACAATGACAGAGAGTGGAGGTGGCACAATGACAGAGAGTGGAGGTGATGGCAGCAGCAGCATGAGGTCAGAGAGGGGCACAATGACAGAGAGTGGAGGTGACGGCAGCAGCCACAGCAGCAGCAGCATGAGGTCAGACAGTGGCACAATGACAGAGTGTGGAGGTGGTGGCAATCCAGTCCTGGTAAAGATGGTTGGTTTGGCAGATGGAAAAAACTGTCAGCAGATGTTTTGGCATCAGGCGGGTTGGCGGCATCAGGACTAGTGGCGAGGGAGGGAGTTGGAACCCAGACTCATTTCTCACAGTTTGGGTAAGGCGTCAGAGCTGATGTAGTCTGACGCCTAAGGCACTGGTGTGTGGAAATCCTGTCCGATCCACGCCTGATTCATCTTGACAAAGGTCAGTCGTTCCACATTTCCCCTGGACAAGGGTTTCCTTGGGTACGATGGCCCCCGCCACACTGAACACCGCTCTGATGCCACACTACTGGCCGGGCAGGGCAGCTTCTCCACTGCAAAACTCGACAAGTTGTGGCCACACATCCATTTGGCTGCCTAGTAATCCAGCGAATCTTCGAACTGGGGTGGCAGAGTGCTGTCCAAGTAGTGGGCCCCCACCTGTTGGTTCAGGGTCTGCTCCAGGTCCTGCTGCTGCTGGGTACTGCTGGCGACTGCCCTCCTCACTAGGCGGGTGAAGGAAACTGCTCTCAGTGACTCCAACTTAGGTTGCTGCTGATGGAGCTGGTACTGGGTCCTACCCCCCCCACCCTCCCCCAGCAGCCGCGGCAGTTTGTACGTGAGCGCTGAAGAACCCCCAAGTCAACCTGTCGAGGGGGGGAAAAATGGGGCACTAGGCTGGGAAATGACTACGGGGGATTTCCCCA
>JAODAL010059023.1:0-21734 GCA_025379985.1 Phyllomedusa bahiana
TCTGTGGGGAAATTTTTTTTTTTTTTTAAATGGTGAGATTTGTGCAGTCGTTAAACCCTGGTCTTTTAAGGGCCCGGCCCGGGGCTGTGGTATGGGCCAGGAAAAGGGGAAATGGGCCCATTTCCATTTTCCCTTGGTAAAAGCAGGGTCCAATTTCAGGGGGAAGGGGAAAATTAAAAGTTCTCTGAAAGTGTTGCCCTATTTTCCAAAATGTGCCTATTTGGGAGGGAAACAGCCCCTTTTTTTTTAACCCCTTGTCCTTTGGCCAAAAAAAATGCCCTACTTTTTCTTTGGGAAAAAAGGATTTGGGTAAATTAAAATGTTATCTTGTTTAAAAAAAATTATCTGAGTGTTCCCTTGTTTTATTAATTTAAATTTAAATTATTTCATACTGAATAAAATTGCAATCATAAAAATTTTTTGCCCCTTTTTTGGCATGTATGGTTTGGCCGGGTTAGGGGGAAAAGTCTTGGGTGATGGCATTTTGTTTGGAAATGGTTAAAGGTGTGGCTGATGTGTCCCTTTTGAAATCTCAAAAAGTTTGGGGGTTATTGTGTTGGCCTGAGGTATTTTTTGGGAATTGTTATTTTTTTGGGGCCCTAACATGCCTTTTTATTAATTTTTGAACCCTTTTTCTCCCCCAAAAATTTGGGAAATTTTAAACCCCCAACAATCCCTCCATTTTGGGGGGGGAAATTTACAAAAAACCCAAAACCCCCTTTGGACTCCGGAACAGGGGATGGTTTGTAATTCATTTGCAAGAGACCCACCCTGAAAATGCCATTTTTTGTAAACCATGTAGAATTTGTTATGGTATTAACCCCCTCATTTTACCGGGCTGTTGATAGGAGGTAACAGGGGCTACCATCAGAGCTTTTGGCAGGGTTTTTCCCTCACTACACGGATTGCTTTTTATGTTAAAGATCTTGCAAAAACAAGTTACCCTCTGCACATTTACAATTCAATAAAGTATGAAGATTTTACGCTGCTGTTACTGCTGGATTCTTAGAACTGTTTTGCTTACTGAACTTGTACTTTGCAATATGTGTCCATTAACAGTGTCTTACCTATCCCTAGATATCCCCTCTTGTATGGGCTGCATCAGCTCCTCAGATTGCTATAGCTACTGACCTGTTCAATCTTCCCTGATGGGCTGCCAGCGCTGGTCACTATAGCTACAGACCTGATGTCCTCAGCAGTTTGTTACTGCAGGCCAGGAGAAGCCAGTAAACACGGCCCTCAATTGAAAAATGAAACCGAAAAGCAGGATTGAGGTAAGATGAAGCGATGTAGTGAGACAACCCCTTTAACCATCGTGGGCAGGTGCTAATGCTGTGTAGTGCTGGTTGACAGGAAGGGCGACATGCATGAAATTGGCGTTAAAGCTAAATTTATGCACATATTAATGGCTGGAAAGCCCTGATTTTTAACCTTCTAAGCGGGTCATAAATCAGGGCTTCTAGTGCTGGGTGAAATTCAGATCAGGTTTACCCCTTTGAAGGCTCTCCGGGTTAGCTGTAATGTCCCAGAAAAAAAACATAGAGAAAAAAATTTAAATATGTAGCTTGCTACGGTTCTAGTGCGCCTGATATCGGGTTGAAAAGACGCCAGATATCTGGCGCAGCCCCGTTCATACATGTCGCCC
Source organism: Phyllomedusa bahiana (assembly GCA_025379985.1). NCBI lineage: Eukaryota > Metazoa > Chordata > Amphibia > Anura > Hylidae > Phyllomedusa > Phyllomedusa bahiana. The sequence continues at coordinate 1,646 of JAODAL010059023.1, forward strand.
GAGGAGTAGCAGAGTTCTGCTAAACAAGGAATCATGAGATAATCAGTGGCCTGTGAGAGAGAGTGCCTGCTGGGTGTGAGCTTGAAGGGGTAAGAGACAGCCAGAACAAAGGACTCAAATAAGACTGGCATTGGATTGTAGCACAGGGGCCCAAAGCAAAGGAGTGCAGATGTACTTTAAGTGGGGCTGCTGCAAAATGGTAGTCCCCCTTGGGGCCCTGTTGAACCTGTTTAGGTCTAAAACTTATTTTTTGCCCATGGGTTATTATTGGCAAAATAGTGAGTTTTAGATCTAAGCAGTTTTCATACATGTGGCCCTTGGTGTCAGGGTCTAATACCAAAACTGTGTGTTTACGAAGCCCTGCTCAAGAAAAAGAAACTGAGATATAGAAATGGCCGCAAACAGAACTGGCTACACAGCTGTACTTAAAGAGTAAACCTCAATGGAAGAAATGCCCCTTTTTGCCCGGATAACGTGTGTTGCCAAAAATTATAGGCCCCTTTGAGCCCGAGCCTGCTTCAGTTAGGGTAAATTCACACGGCGTATAGCCTCCCTTTCCCTTTCCTATACTTTCACTTTATTTTATGGGTGGTCGTTGCCAGGCAATGGTGCTTTTTTTATTTTATTTGCGGGTTTTTGTCATTGCAATGCAATTTCGCATGAAGTATGGGCCCCGCAAAAACGTTTTTGAAAATACCCCCTTAAACTTCAAGGACTGTAACTATCAAATGATTGCTTCACCATTGTCACAGTGAGGCAGTCACCACTAGGCGAATTTCATTTAAAAATCGTTAGTAGAGGTTTTCCCTCTCCCCCCTTGTGCCCTCTTAGGGAGCCCAGGGCAGGGTTTTTCAGTGGTTTTTTTCGACCGGTTTGCGGTTTTGCAGTGCCTGAAAAAACCGGCCGAAAACCCAGCAAAGGTTTGGGCCCCATGGAAAACCCGTGTTTGCAGTCTCCTGCAGGGTTTTCCGTGGGGGTTTTTCCCCCCGCGGTCCGGCGCAAAAAATTGAAAAAACACATTTTCCCCTCGGTTTCGGACAGAATCTGTGCAGTCAATTGGAGGGGGAGGGCTTTTTTCGCCCTACGGTGAAAGGCCCCCCCCCCCCCCCCCCCCCCCCCCGCGGCCAGGGGGCGGCCCCAAAAAAGGACAAAAAGCCCGGGTGGCAAAAAACCCTCCCGTGCGTGGGCGCGCCCTTACTGTCTGTACTACTTATATAGCTGTAAATAGTACAGCGGTTGGATAAGCAGCGCGCCGGACCGGGCCACGCCCCCTAGGGGAGGCACAACCCTAAACCGGGGTGCTGGGGAGGGGGCGGAGGTGTAGAAAGTTGTAGACCTCCCCCTTTCGAACGTTAGGCATTCTGCAGGTGGGCGACGTGTGGACCCCGTGCTTTGGGTCGTTTGACTGGGGAAGCGCAGATTGAGCTGTTGCAGCGCTGGTGGCTGCAGGGGGCGCCTGGTTTGCGGAGGCGGTCCGGGTTGTTGGTGGGGGTGGATCCGGTCGGCGTCGGGAGGCCCCCCGGGGGCAGTGGAGCCGGTGATCCGGCCGTGGCAGTGTTGGGAGCCCGGGCTGGGAGTGCGGCAGAGGATCCGGGGCCCCTCCTTGGGGGCAGGGCGGGGGGCCGCAGTTGCAGGAGTGAATGTTGGCGGGGGTAGCGGCGCGGCCCGCGGCGCCGGGCCCCCCGCAGCGGTGAGCCCGGTTACACCCCCAGGGCTCGCCCCTCGGCGGGCCCTTCTGGGGACCTTCAGGTCGGGGAGGGCTCCAATCGGGGGCGGCTGCCCCGGCCCGGGAGGCATCCAAGTAGGCCGGCGGGCTGGGGGCGGTGGATCTGGGGCCCCCCCGTTGGGGTCAAAACGGCCGTGCTCCCGTGGTTCGTTTTTATCGGTGGGGGGCGGGGCCCTTCCTCTTTGTGCCGGGGGCGGGGGGGCCCCCAGGCGGGAGGCGGAGGCAGCGTTCGGATTTCCCCCGGGGCTGGGGGAGCGCAAAAGAGGTGGGCGAGCGACGGTCGGTCGGCCCCGGCGTAGCTCAGGATGATTTGGGTTCCCGATACGGGCTGGCAGGTGGCCCCTTTTCCCCGGGCCTGGCCCGGGCGGCTCCCTTATTGGGTTTGATGGGCCTTTATCGGGGCATCGGGACGTTGAGACGGGGAAACTGGGGACGGGACCGGGTTTCGGTGTTCGGGGTGGGTCCCCCACCCCCCCGCGCCGGTGAGTATATGTCTCTGAGTCGTTTTTCCCCATTTTTTGGTCGCAAGGGGGGTTTTCCGGTAGTGGGTTGCTTCCCCTTAGCTCGAAAGGGTTGTGCGGGGGAGGGGCGGGGGGCTCGCCCCCGGGGGCGTGGGGGTTTTGCGGCGGGGATAGCGGGATTTTTGGGGAGATTTTTGGGGTTGTGGAGGGGGGGTCTCCGGTTGATGTTGGGTGGCACCCCCTGTGTGCCAGTGGCCCCCGCCCTTGGGGCCCGGGGGTAAGGGGGCGCACCCCCGGGGGGCCCCCCTTTGGAGTGGGCGGGGGTGTGCGGTGTCAGTACAGACAGAGAAGATCCCCCAGGAGAGTGTCCGGTTGGATGACAGGGCAAAGGGGGAAGTATATGTTTGCTTCGAAGGCCCACTTGGGGGCGCATCTGAAGCCAGAGGTTGAGGAGAAGATCTGGAAGGCGAGTATGTGGAGATCTTCTCCCTGCTGCCCTTAGAGAAGTTTAACTTAGATAAGGGTAAAAAGAACGAGAGCAAGAAAGAGGAGGAGGAAAAGCGCCGGTGGCGACTCATTCCGCAGACTTTTCCCAAATTTGGGTTTGCAGGCGTTTGCGATACTGGCGAGTGTCATCGGGTTTTAAAAGGCGCCGGGAATTGTTTCGGGCCTTTTTTGCTATATGGATGCGATTGGGGAAGCGCATTGGGCTTATGGGGGACAGGCGTGGTTGCGCTATGACGAACAGTTTCGTCATCGGAAGGCGGTTCGTCCTTCAATCAGGTGGGACCATAAGGATATTGGTCTTTGGTTGAAAGTTATGGCCCCGACGAAGTTCGGGCAGCCCTTTCTTGGGGGGTCCGGGTCATCCGGCCAGGGAGGGAGTGGGGACGGTGGCGGAGAAGGGAATCAGCCTGGGGGCTCAAAAGGGGGGGTATGCTGGCTGTTTACTGGCGGACAGTGTAAGTTTGGGTCCGGCTGCCGATTTAAACATGTGTGCTCCTTCTGCGCAGCACTGTCCCACCCGGTCACCCGTTGTTTTAAGAAAGGCCGGAGCAAAGGGGCCGGTGCGGGTGGTCAAGGGGGTGACGCCGGTGAGACTGGGCGAGATGGAACCTTTTCTAGCCCGCTTTCCGGATAGGGAAACAGCGGACCTGTTGTCCGCCAGGTTCGGGCAGGGGTTCATAATTCCGCCTCCTGGTCACTCGGTACCTTTTTCTATTAAGAACTTAAGGTCGGCCCATGAGCATCTGATGGTAGTGGCAGAGAAGTTGGCAAAAGAGGTGGCGCTGGGGAGAATGGCGGGTCCATTTGAAATTCTGCCTTTTCCTGACCTAGTGGTGTCTCCCTTGGGGGTGGTGCCTAAGAAGGAGCCGGGGAAATTCCGTTTCATTCACCATCTGTCCTTTCCGAAGGTCCAATCGGTGAATGATGGTATAGCACCGGAGCTGTGTTCCGTGGTCTATACTTCCTTCGACGAAGCTGTGTCCCTGGTGCGGCGTCATGGGCGTGCTGCACTAATGGCAAAGGCGGATATTGACTCGGCTTTCCGAGTTTTGCCGGTTCATGAAGATAGTTTGAAATTGTTGGGGTGTTTTTGGGACGGTAGCACGGGCTTTGGGGCCATTTGTGGGATACGATGGTGTGCAGCCCCGTGGCCAGAGGCGTGGCGGGTTCTTCCGATTATTAGGAATTTGGCGTTCCTGGAACTTTTTCCTATCATGGTGGCACTAGAATTGTGGGGAGATATTTTTCGGGATCTGAATGTTCGCTTCTTTTGTGACAATTTGGGTGTGGTCCTGGCGATTAACAACTTGACGGCTTCTTCACCGCCAGTAGTGCGTCTTCTGCGGTTGATGGTTTTGAGGTGTCTGGAACTCAATTCATGGGTTAGGGCGGAACATGTCCCTGGTATCCAAAATGCTGTCGCTGACTCTCTTTCTCGGTTGCAGTGGGACCGGTTCCGGACTTTGGCTCCTTCGGCGGCGTAGTACGGGGAAGAGTGCCCCAGTCATCTATGGATCGTGGCCTTCGGGACGCAGACCAGCTGATTCGGGTGTCCTTGTCAGCTGGGACCTGGGCTGCGTATGAGGCAGCCTGGGTGCAGTGGTTGGATTGGATCAAGGAACTGGGTGATGTGGTGTCAGAGGAGGACCACATCGGGGCGTTGCTGTGTTGGCTGGGGCGAGTTCGGGAGCTTGGATGGTCAGCGTCGAGAGTCTCCAGATTTATGTCGGGGCTAGCTTTTGGGTTTCGAATGCAGCGGTTGCGGGATTTGGCTAAGGATTTCGTGGTGTTCCGGGCTCTTCGGGGTTATAGGCGAGGCCGGGGGGCAAGGGATTCTCGGCGTCCTGTGGTTTTTGCTCTGCTGGAACGGCTCGGCAGGGTGTTGGGGGAAGTTGCCAGCTCGAGTTACGAGGCGGTGCTTTTCAGGCTGTCTTTTGCTTTAGCATTTTTTGGGGCATTGAAGGTGGGGGAGTTGATGTCTCCCAGTCGTTTAAAGGGGGGAGGATTTCAACAGGAGGATGTTTCGGATCTCGGGGATGCGATTATGTTCTGGCTGCGTCGGTCAAAGACGGACCAAACCGGGAGGGGGAGGCGGGTGACCCTGCGGGTGGTTCCAGAGTCTGCGATGTGTCCGGTGCGGTGTTGGCGGGAGTTTCGGGATCTGCGGAGGGCTGAAAGCGGGCCGCTCCTGTGTCATGCGGATGGAACATTTCTTTTTCGGTTCCAGTTTACCGCGGTGTTTAGGCGGTGTTTGGTGGCGGTGGGGCTTGACCCTGCGGCTTTTGCACCGCATTCGTTCCGGATCGGGGCTGCTACTGAGGCCACAGGATGGGGCCTCAGTGCGGAAGTGGTCCGTAGGATTAGGAGATGGGAGTCGGACAGGTATCGGCTGTACATCCGGCCACATCTGGCGGCTTGAAGGCAAAGGGATTACGGGGGGTCGGTAGGGCTTATTGCCACTGTGTCGCTGTTGTCAGCTTGTTTTTCTTTGTTCTCCAGTTCGTCCTCCGTTCCTGGTTTGGATCCTGGGCCATTCATATGTTCAGGGGGCCCCGAGGAGGGGACATGGGGCCCGGGACGGCCGTAAATTGGGTTTTTCCAGGAAAGGGTGCCCGGGGTTACCGGGCTTGGACGGCGGGGGATCGGGGGTTAGGAGTAGCCCCGGGGGTGACACTTTTTTGCAGCACGGATAGGCCTCCAAACATTTAGTGCTTCATGGGGGGGGGGGAAGGGTTCTAGGGTCTATGAAGCCGGGAAAAGTTTTTGAAGCATAAGTATGACTTGTTCGGTTGTGGAGGTCTTCCGGGTTGGTGGTTTTTGGGTCCGACATGTGTTTCGACATCATGGGGGGGCCCCGCTCGGTAGAGGGAATAAGCGGGGTCGTTAAATAGGGCGGGGAAATTTCGGGGCTGGGAAGGGGGGGTGTTGTCAGGCATCGGATTTGGGGAAAGCTGGCTCCCAATTTTTTGGCGGGCCCCCTGGAGGTCTCTAGGCTGTGGTTTGGACCCTGGCTCCCCCCCCCTTCAGGAAGGCATTGAGGGCTCTGGGCCCCGGTGGGGGCCCCGCATCATGAGGGTTCTGGCATGCTTGGTGGCGGGGGGGGTTTTTGGAAGGTCGAGGAGATACGGTGAGGGGTATTCGGTTGATTCCCCAGGGTTTTGGAGAATGGTGGGCTCTTGCAGGCTGGAATCCCGCAGGCAAAATGGGTGACCATCTTGTATGGCTTTAGGCCCCCCCGGAGCCAGTGGGTACGGCGGGGAAATGGTGCTTGGGTTCCCTTCGGGGGGATTTTGGTCGCCGGGTCTTTGGTTGGTTGGTTTCCAAGGCCTCTGCCCCTTTGGGTATGGGTGTTTCGGAGTTAATGACAATTCTTATGGGAAAATATATTTTATTTTATTTTTTAAAAATTAAAAATTATATATATAATTATTTTAATATAAAAAATATATAATTTATTTTAATATATAAATATTATATATGTTGTGGGGTGGGGTGGGGTGTTTGGTGTTAATTTTAATACAATATATATATTTATATATGTTTTTATATATATATATAATATATTTATATATATTAATTATAATATTATTGGATAGTTTGTTATTTTTTATATCCCAATTTTTTTATGTTGTTTTTTTAAATAAAATGGCGCTGTGGCCTTTTTAATCCATCAGTATTAAGTGTTTATTTTTTTTAAGGGGTCACAGCAGAAAAGGGGGAGGTATTGGGGGTGGGGGGGGGGTGTTTGGTTGGGCTGGAAAGGCACAGCGCTGCAGGGTCAAGAAACGCGCCGGGCCCGGGCCAGCCCCCTAGGGGGGGCGCGCCAGACCCTCGTGCTGGCGCGCTAAAGCCGAGGGTCGTGCGGCCGGAAGGGGAGGCGGAGCGGAGGTGTAGGAAAGTTGTAGTACCTCTCCTTCCGCCCGTTAGGCATTCTGCAGCGTGAGGCGACAGTACAACCCTCCCCCCCTTATTTTTGGGTTTTAGTGGATGGAGCACGGGTGAGGTTGTCATGGTGGCCGTTGGCGGCGGGGGTTCTTGGAATTGGTCGAGGAGATACGGTGAGGGAGTCATTCGGGGTATGATTCCCTCATGGTTTGGAGAATGGTGAATCGACCTGGCGAAGGTGGTGGCTCTTCAGGCTGGAATCCCTTGCAAGCAAAAGGTGAGCCTTCTTGTTGCTTTAGGACCCCCGAGCCAGGTGGAGTACGGCTGGGGGTAAATGGTGGTTTGGTTCCCAAATCCACAATAGACTTAAAGGGAGCATTAGAAATCCAACAGGATTTAAAATCCGCACAGCAGGTTCTGTATGGAAACTTCCACCACGCAGGCATGGAGTTTGTAGGTTCCCATTCATATTTCTGGTACTGTAGTCTGCTTTGAATTTTTCCGCACAGAAAATACACAGCAAATCTGTCCTATGTGCATTTACTCCAAAGGACAGGAAGAAGCATGTCCTGTCTCTCCCCCTCTTTCTCTTGTGTGATTATGGGATGTATGTGGTGATCCCTCATCCTCTCAAGCTGTAAGGATGAAAAAAAAACCAATATTTCAACCTTTCAGGGGGGGGCTGCCAATGCAAGTCACTGCAGTCATTAGTGAACCTCCAGAGCTCAGTGGGTTATAGGGTTATTTGTCATAGAGTCAACTCCATGCTCTTAAATAGTCAGCTCTATACCCTCAGATATTCAACTCCATACCGTCAGATAGTCAGCTCTATACCGTCAGATAGTCAGCACCATACCCTCAGATATTCAGCTCCATACCCTCAGATAGTCAGCTCCATACCGTCAGATAGTCAGCTCCATACCCTCAGATAGTCAGCTCCATACCCTTAGATAGTCAGCTCTATACCCTCAGATAGTCGGCTCCATACCCTCAGATTGTCAGCTCCATACCCTCAGATAGTCAGCTACATACCCTTAGCTAGTCAGCTCCATACCCTTAGATATTCAGCTCCATACCCTCAGATATTCAGCTCCATACCCTCAGATATTCAGCTCCATACCGTCAGACAGTCAGCTCCATACCGTCAGATAGTCAGCTCTATACCCTCAGATAGTCGGCTCCATACCGTCAGATTGTCAGCTCTATACCTTTAGATAGTCAGCTCTATATCCTCAGATAGTTGGCTCCATACCCTCAGATAGTCAGCTCCATACCGTCAGATAGTCAGCTCCATACCCTCAGATAGTCAGCTCCATACCCTTAGATATTCAGCACCATACCCTCAGATATTCAGCTCCATACCATCAGACAGTCAGCTCCATACCGTCAGATAGTCAGCTCCATACCCTCAGAAAGTCAGCTCTATACCTTTAGATAGTCAACTCCATACCCTCAGATAGTCAGCTCCATACCGTCAGATTGTCAGCTCTATACCCTTAGATAGTCAGCCCCATACCCTTAAATAGTCGGCTCCATACCTTTAGATAGTTGACTCCATACCCTCAGATAGTCAACTCCATACCCTCAGATAGTCAGCTCCATACCCTCAGATAGTCAGCTCCATACCCTCAGATATTCAGCTCCATACCCTCAGATAGTCAGCTCCATACCCTCAGATAGTCAGCTCCATACCCTCAGATATTCAGCTCCATACCCCCCCCCACATCCCACCCCCCCCCACCCCCCCTCAGATAGTCAGCTCCATACCCTTAGCTAGTCAGCTCAATACACTCAGATATACAACTCCATACCCTCAGATAGTCAGCTCCATACCCTCAGATATTCAGCTCCATACCCTTAGCTAGTCAGCTCCATACCCTCAGATATACAACTCCATACCATCAGATAGTCAGCTCCATACCCTCAGATATTCAGCTCCATACCCTCAGATACTCAGTTCCATATCCTCAGATAGTCAGCTCTATAACTTTAGATAGCCCCATACTCTTAAATAGTTGGCTCCATACCTTTAGATAGTTGGCTTCATACTCTCAGATAGTCAACTCCATACCCTCAAATAACTCTATACCCTCAGATAGTCATCTCCATACCCTCAGATAGTCAGCTCCATACCGTCAGATAGTCAGCTCCATACCCTCAGATAGTCAGCTCTATACCCTTAGATATTCAGCTCCATACTCTCAGATATTCAGCTCCATACCGTCAGACAGTCAGCTCCATACCGTCAGATAGCCAGCTCTATACCCTCATATAGTCGGCTCCATACCCTCAGATAGTCAGCTCCATACCCTCAGATAGTCATCTCCATACCCTCAGATAGTCAGCTCCATACCTTTAGATAGTTGGCTTCATACTCTCAGGTAGTCAACTCCATACCCTCAGATTGTCAGCTCCATACCCTCAGATAGTCAGATCCATACGCCCACACAGCCCAAATATCACCCCCCCCCCCCCCCCCTCAGATATTCACCCATACCCTCAGATAGTCAGCTCCATACCCTCAGATATTCAGCTCCATACCCTCAGATAGTCAGCTCCATACCCTTAGCTAGTCAGCTCAATACAATCAGATATACAACTCCATACCCTCAGATAGTCAGCTCCATACCCTCAGATATTCAGCTCCATACCCTCAGACAGTCAGCTCCATACCGTCAGATAGTCAGCTCTATAACTTTAGATAGCCCCATACTCTTAAATAGTTGGCTCCATACCTTGAGATAGTTGGCTTCAGACTCCCAGGTAGTGAACTCCATACCCTGATATAACTCTATACCCTCAGATAGTCATCTCCATACCCTCAGATAGTCAGCTCCATACCCTCAGATAGTCAGCTCTATACCCTCAGATAGTCAGCTCTATACCCTTAGATAGTCAGCGCCATACCCTTAAATATCGCTCCATACCTTTAAGATAGTTTGGCTCCGCGGGCATAACTTCAGATAGTCAGCTCCATACTCTCAGATATTACGCTCCATACCCTCAGATATTCAGCTCCATACCCTCAGATAGTCAGCTCCATACCCTTAGCTAGTCAGCTCCATACCCTCAGATATACAACTCCATACCATCAGACAGTCAGTTCCATATCCTCAGATAGTCAGCTCTATACCTTTAGATAGCCCCATACTCTTAAATAGTCGGCTCCATACCTTTAGATAGTCAGCTCCATACCCTAAAATAGTAGGCGACATACCTAAAGATAGTTGGCTCCATACCTTTAGATAGTTGGCTTCATATTCACAGATAGTCAACTCCATACCCTCAAATAACTATATACCCTCAGATAGTGATCTCCATACCCTCAGATAGTCAGGTCCATACCCTCAGATAGTCAGGTCCATACCCTCAGATAGTCAGCTCCATACCCTCAGATAGTCAGCTCTATCCCCTCAGATAGTCAACTCTATACCCTTAGATAGTCGGCGCCATACCCTTAAATAGTCAGCTCCATACCTTTAGATAGTTGGCTCCATACCCTCATATAGTCAGCCCCATACCATCAGATAGTCAGCTCCATATCCTCAGATAGTCAGCTCTATACCTTTAGATAGTCAGCTGAATACCCTCAGATAGTGCCATACCCTTAGATAATTAGCTCCATACCCTTAAATAGTCAGCTCCATATCTTTAGATAGTCACCTCTATGCCCTCAGATAGTCAGCTCTATACCCTCAGATAGCTCTATACCCTTAGATAATCAGCTCCATACCCTTAAATAGTCGGCTCCATACCTTTAGATAGTCAGCTCCATACCCTAAAGATAGTCAGCTCTATTCCCTCAGATAGTCAGCTCTATACCCTCAGATAGCTCTACACTCTTAGATAATCAGCTCCATACCCTTTTATAGTCGGCTCCATACCTTTAGATAGTCAGCTCCATACCCTAAAGATAGTCAGCTCTATTCCCTCAGATAGTCAGCTCTATACCCTCAGATAGCTCTACACTCTTAATATTCCAGCTCCAATACCCTTGTTATAGTCGGCTTCCAGATACCTTTAGATATCGACAGCTCCATACCCTTAGATAGTCAGCTCTATGCCCTCAGATAGTCAGCTCTATACCCTCAGATAGCTCTATACCCTTAGATAATCAGCTCCATACCCTTAAATAGTCGGCTCCATACCTTTAGATAGTCAGCTCCATACCCTTAGATAGTCAGCTCTATGCCCTCAGATAGTCAGCTCTTTACCCTCAGATAGCTCTATACTCTTAGATAATCAGCTCCACACCCTTTTATAGTTGGCTCCATACCTTTAGATAGTCAGCTCCATACCCTTATATTTACTTCAATGTTGCACGGTATAAAACGGCTAAATACAATTTTAACCACCTGGAAGGAAGATGACTTTTAACAGTGACACAACGCTAGATGTAGAAACTTGACCGGGGCACTATTGCTGTGCCGCTATCAGTTCTCCATTGCAATGTACCCTATTGCTTTTCGTATCTGGGCATGATCCTGGTCACCTCCAGTCGTGTTCTAATAAATTGTCAGGTCACTGCCTCCCCCCCACGACTTCAGCAAATTCACCTCATGCTGTGGTGATCATTCCAGAGATCTGCAAGATGTTATGATGTTTTCATTATTCAATTTATGACGGCCTACTACATTTTTACAGCAGTCTGACATAGGCTTTAAAACTAAGCTCTGTAATTTTATAGTGCATGGGAATGGTGGCTGCTCACTGCCGTGTGTTGTCGTACATCTGTAGCTGGGCCGTCAATGACAGCACAGGGCGCCAGAGGATAAGATGCTGCTAAGAATCACTAAATTTGTGTATGAAGGATTTACAAGAAATAAAGAAGGCCAATGTCAAAAATAAAAAGCCTCTCCCTCCCAGATATTGGCACAATTAAAAGGACTGCATAGTGTCACAGAGCACCTCCGCTCTGCTGTTCCTGGAGCACAGGCGGATTCTAAGCAGGGTTTGCTGACATTCATAACCAAGGACAGAAAAATAAAGTTTATGACTGTTTGGACAGCTGGATCATGTTATATGGATTGCTAAAGGCCTATACTGCACGCATACAGGATTCATCAGAAGAATGTAATGGGATGCTTCATTGCATGCAACATTATGGAGATATTCTGCACCATATATGTGCCACACAGAGTGCCTTTGTGTCTGTAATACAGGTCTGTATTGCCATCATACAGGGTCCAGAGCCCAAAGCCTTCTTTACTATTTTGGTACCAATTATTCATTATCACAGTACTGTGCAAAATGTTTAGACAGATGTGGAAAAATGCTGCAAAGTAAAAATGCTTTCAAAAATATAAGTATTAATGTTTTTTTTAAATCAATTAATAAATGAAAAGTGAATAAATAAAAGGGAGTCTAAATCAGATCAATATTTGGTGTGACCACCTTTTGCCTTTGGGGTCATGGAAGTAATGACATAGCCCCCACAGGGCTCTGATCATTAGGCCTGTCTGGTATTACAAGAAGAGACAGAAGATGCACAGAAGATCCATGGTTTGGAAGGTGTTTGGGACAACCTCCCTGCCGAGTTCCTTCAACAACTGTGTACACGTGTACCGAGAAGAATTTATATGGATGATACTGCTAAATAATACCTCTATACAAAGAGCAAATATCATTATACTGTTACTGACCAAAGCAAGATCAATATTATCAATGATACCATTATACAAAGATCACATAATACCACCACATCATGAGCACAAATCACCACCACATGACTGAGTAATACCACCACACCATGACCACATATCGCCACAAAGTGACTGAATAATACCACAACACCATAGCCACATATTACCACCACGTAGTGACTGAATAATACCACAACACCATGACTACATATCATCAACACATAGTGACTGAATAATACCACTACATCATGACCATATATCACCATCACATAGTGACTAAATAATACCACCACCACATAGTGACTGAATAAAACCACCACATATTATCACCACAAAGTGACTGATTAATACCACCACATCGTGACTGAATAATACCTCCACAAACTGACCACATATCACCACTACATAGTGACTGAATAATACCACCAGATCGTGACCAAATATCACTACCGTATAATGACTGAATAATACAGCTTCCAGGTAAGCTGGGTACCTACTATGAGGGATGGCAGGTCATCCAGGTTTCCCAGATGTTCAATTAGCTATCCAGCGCCTGGGTAAATCTGGATAGGGCATGGGGGGAGGCATTGGATATTGAGCATCACTTACATCTCTTGGTGCAGGTGAGGATGTGTGCGCTGCTGCAGCTAGATTATATAGGGCAAGGCAAGCCCCCTGCAGCCAGTGACATCAGAGAAGCTTCTTATGACACTTTCCTGGTGCTGCTCTTATAATATGTAGCTAACACTACTTGGCTGCCGTCACTTGCCGGCTTTTCCAGTATAGGGGAGTTGGCAAGTATGTTTTATCGGTTTGCATGTCCTCGGAATGTGCCCTGAATCCCTGGGACATAACTCTGGCCGCCCGGGATTGCGGGACAGACCCTGAAATCAGGGATTGTCCCACTGAATCCAGGACAACTGGGAGGTTTGTATAACTACTTTCAAAATTCTCACTGCTATACTTTGCAAACAGACTGCCAATTATAGTTTATTTGTTCTACTCTCAATATGCAATTTTTTGCTTGTAGTCATTAAAAGAGACCATCAGTATTTGCTTCCAGACACGTAGGAGAGGCTATCCACTGGTTGCCACTGCTCTGTGTTGCCCGCTGGTCTGCCGGTGATCTAATACAAATATCAGTGGCACACTAAAGACTAAGTAAAACCTCAATGTATATAGGAATATTGGAAATGCATTACTGCTAAGGAAAATATGAAAAACCTGGGACTCTTAGTTTACAGTATTTGATCAAAGATTGTATTAAGCTCACCTCCCAAAACGTCAAGGGGATCCCAGAGCAGGTGTGCACCTATGCTTGCGTTTTTCAAAGTATATTTTTAGCATGTTGCCACAGCCTTATTTTTTTACGTTTTGTGGTTCTGGGCCGGTGTGGGACATGTTCATATTTTCATTGGTTTAGGGCTGGTCCTGTAACGCTACCAAAAAAAAAAGTAGGATACCCCTATATTCAATTCTCCCACTATTTTAAAATGCTATTAGATTCCCATTTTAAAATGGCCCCGTTTTAATCAGGGTTGCTCTATTTCTGCTTTATTTTCAGTTTTACTTTAAAAAGGTTTTATGAGGAGCTGGAAATAAAGAAGCTGCAGTGCACCTCTATTTGGCATATTGGCATTCCTCATAGGTCCACAATCTGTCTCACTAAGGCCTTTGCGGTGCAAAAAGGGATTTATCTCGACCGTTGCCCACTCTTGTTTTTCATCTTACTGCAGGGGGGGACTCCGTTTCCGGGTATTTGCCCCCTTCATTCAGTGGCATTAGTAGGGTTTAAAATGGATGGCTCTGTCGTGAGGGGCGGCACTTAAAAGAGTAGCCCCACTATAAGGGGTAATAAAAAAAAAAATAACGTGTCTGAAGGGAAGCTTCCAATTTCAATCAAAAAACTAGGAGGAGCAGGTAGGGAAGGCCAGGACTGCAAAGAATATTGGGGACTTAACAGGAGAGCATCATTTCCACTGGGAGAAAGGGGGGACCGTTTCTTGCGCTCGGGCTCATTGGGAATTTACCAAGGGTCACCATAGCGATCGTTTCATGTGCAGTTGATTAGACAGTGATTTTTATGAAAAAAAAACTATTAGCGAGGAAAAAAGTAACTTGGGTCAACAGGGAAGTGAGGAAAGGGAGAGTCCTTGCCATTTGAACAGATAAAGGGCAGGTATAGGGTGATTGCCTCTTTCAACTGATTAATTGGCTAAAAAAGTGTAACTATATATCCCCCTAATTTTATGCATTTTTAACCAAAATTTAACATGACCGGAAGATCTTTTATTTTAGTTGTTGTCCAACACCAGGGACAGGATCTGAATTAGTCCCAAGAAATAAACTCCACTTCCCATCATTCGAGGCTGTCATTCATCTTATGTATTTTTACCCACATTTGTGGAATTAAAAGTTAAACCCCACTTTACCTCTTCCTTCAGTGGTATATTGTTGTACCGGTGTTAGCTTATAGAAAAGGCCGTAGAAGAAGCAAGAATTCAGATTTGATACCTTTTAGAGGTGGAGTATATCTGATGGTTGGATCTTTTAGAGTACACTAGGCTCATTCATCTGAACATTGATATTAGGGCTAAAATCTCCATGTCTACGAACAGAAGCTAGTTAACTCTCACAAAAAACGGGCTTACCATCAAATTTATTCTCTGGTCTCTAAAAGGTATCAATGCTAAATTCTTTTGAATCTATTTTTCTACCTCAATTGGGTGGTCAGTTGGAGGTTGCCTTAAAAACATTAACAGGAAATGCAGTTGATTTCAACATTAAAAATCTCTAAACTGGAGCCCCCCTGTTCTAACAAACTGTACCTATATCCTCACTACAAAGCACACAAAAAATGTTTTAGTTTAGATTTTGAAAATTGTAAGACTGTTCTTCAAAAAATACTTGTCTTTAGTAATCCCAGGTCAAAATGTAAATCCTGTTATTTTACAGGGGGCACAAGGGGATTTTTTTTCTTTTTCACTTTTGTAAAACTCAGGAGATCACTTATCTAGAAAAAAGGGGAGGAAATACTTCTTTGGGGAGGCTTTAACCAAAAAAAACTTGTGGCAGGGGGGGAAGATAGGAGGGCATAACCAGTGCTTTGCAAAAGATTCACCCCCTTGGTACTTTTCACTCAATCTTTTTGGCCCAAACTTTTTCAGGGCTTTCAAACATAAAAGGGATATAAAAATATTTTAACTTTTTATTGTTTGAAGAAATTAAACAAACAAAACAGTTGGAAAAAAAAACACAATTGTGGGGAAGTGGAACAAAAATTTATTGGATTATTTTTAAAAACTTTGTGGTAAAAAATAACCCAAAACCATATGGCGAAAGGTGGGGGCGGTGACAATATTATTTCAATTTCCCTTTACTTTCAGTTTGCTAAGGCAAAAAAAACTCCACTCCATGAAAGTTCATTTGAGGATCTTTTCTGAAATTGAATTCCCAATGTTGTTCCTAAACATGGACCTGTCATTTTATTAAATTATAAATATATAAAATCCAACCCTGTGTTGTAATAAGGTCTCCGTATATATGGCCTTTCTTGCTTCTGTTGATAGTCCTCAGGGTTGTGTTTAAAAGAGCAGGAGAGGGCAATCATGAAGGGGGCCAAAGGGAAAAAAAAACAAACCAGGCAGGTCCGTTGATTACTGTCTGTGGGAGAAGTTTTAAAATGGCCGGGATTTGGGATTACAAAAAAAAAAAAAGATTTCCAAAAACTTTAAAAACAATTTCCCCAAAAGGAAGGCAATGTGCAAGCGATTGATATTTTGAAAACAATTGGGTGGAGGTATCAGTACCACTTTGCAAAAATCTTACCAAAGGGACCCAGCCGTTCCTCTAAAAATTTTCAATTCTCAAATAATCAAGGAGAAAAAGGGGGAGCTGGACCCAAGAGATTGCAGCTAAGAGGGTCCATGATCACTTCTGGATGAAACTGCAGAAGATATACAGCTGAGGTGGGAGAGTCTGTCCATAGGACAACAATCAGTCATACACTGCACAGATCTGGCCTTTAAGGAAGAGGGGCCCAAGAAAAAGCCATTTCTCAAAGATATCCATAAAAAGTCTCGTTTAAAATGTGCCACAAACCACCTGGAAGACACCAAACATGTGGAAGAAGGTGCTCTGTTCACAGAAGAAAACTAACTAAGATGGCCTTACTATTAAAAAATAACCTTTAATTTATATCTATTAAAATACACACAATGGCCACAGACACAATCTCAATTACCAACTTTCCCCACAAAAACACGGCCCCAGGAAAAAGGGATATATCTAGATAGGAAAACAGTGGATAATAAAAATAACAATATCTACAATAGCCCTACACTTATACCCTACCCTGCACGGACAGAGTAATCGTCCCGAGAGGGACGGCCCCTTTCCAACGATGGCTAATGCTGTAATACCCTAACACTTATATTGTAAAATTTTCTGGGAAGTTGTATTACTGTGTCTATCTATACAGATGAGATACCTGAAAAGATATTACATACAGTACTCAATAGAAGGCATTTCACAGTACTAGAAAACAGAATATGTCCTAAGTCAAGAATAAGTACTTAGATAGACATTCTGCATTTTCCCCTAATTAAACAACAGTACCCCACAAAAAATAATGCGGAATATATACTTATCTGAACAGTAAAGATTAGTCCTTAACAAGCTGAACAGATACACTCCATGTCTCCCGACGCGTTTCTCCCCTCCCATGTATAGGGGTTCCTCAGGGGATTCTCGATCATGGCACCAAAAAGTAACAAATTCCCTCAAAAAATAGAGGACTCAGAATCGAGTCACTCCATATCACAGTGGACAAGGGTAATTATGGTACAAAGTGGGATTGAGAATAACGTCCCTATTTAGGCAAAACAGGTGCTCTGGTCAGATGAAACCAAAATCCAACTTTTTGGCCACAATGCAAAACTATATGTTTGGCGTAAAAGCAACACAGCTCCTCACCCTGAACACACCATCCCCACTGTCAAACATGGTGGTGGCAGCATCATGGTTTGGGCTTTTCTTCAGTAGGGACAGGGAAGATGGTTAAAATTGATGGGAAGATGGATGGAGCCAAATACTTGACCATTCTGGGGAAAAAAAAACCCGTTGGAGGGCTGCAAAAGACCTGAGACTGGGACGGAGATTTATCTTTTCCCAAAAAGACAATGATCCCAAAAAATAAAGCAAAATCTACAATTGAATGGTTCACAAATAAACGTATCCAGGTGTTAGAATGGGCCAAGTCACAGTCCAGACCGATTCCAATGAAAAAATCGTGGAAAGAGCTGAAAACTCTTTTCACAAATTGCTCTACATCCAACCTCACTGAGTCGGACGTTTTCCAAAGGGAAGAATGGGCAAGAATTTCACCCCTCTCGTGTGAAAAACCGATAGAGCATCCCAAAAGCGACTTCAGCTGAAATCGCGAAAAAGGTGGTGCTACAAAGTATTAACTTCACAATTGTGTCCCACTTGTTGTTGATTCTTCACAAAAAAATTTAGGGCGACAGGTATGAAGGGGTTTTGCCCCGTTTCTGGCGTACTCCCCTCACCAGGCTGAATCCCCTGTGGACGCGGGGTGCAATGTTAGGCGCAGCCTTCCCCAAAACTTTGGGATGGCCTCACATAAGGGGCGTGCTGTGGGCGCGGTGTGGGGGTTTTGCGCGGGTGCGGGTCATTCGAAAAACCCGAGGCTGTATGATGCGGGTCGGCAAAGTGAGGCGCATTGCAAGCTCGCCACTTGACAGGCAGATAGTTGATTCTGGCTAAACGAGCCGGAGGGGCGAAGTGAACGAGAAAATAACATAAGGGGGAAACATATAGAAGATCGCAGATATAAGAAGCGTCGTGAAGCATGGAGTATGATTCCAAAAAAATCGCTTTTATTAGGTGTAAAACATTATCAGAAAAAGAGCTCAAACCTTCAAAATAAATAAATAAATAAATAAATAAATAAAAAAAAATCACTTTAAAAAAATCTAGAACGGTGCTACATCACAAATTAGGATCTTGGAAATTGCCGGGAAAAACAGTAATTCAAATTCTGAAAGCGCTTTAAATTGGGCCCGGAGAAACCAGCCAATCAGAATAGGAGGACATGACCCATTATAACCTAGGGAAAAATATTGACCAATCAAATTCAAAGCAAACAGTTAAAAAATACAGTTAAAAAGGGGAGAAAAGAATTGGTTTGAGCTAGCGGGGGTTGGCTATCCCGGCCAATCAGAATAGGACGAAGGGACCCTTTTAAAAAACCCCTATGGAGAATATTGACCAATTAAATTCAAAGGCGGGACAGTTCAAAATCAGTAAAAATGCAGAAAAAGCTGATTGGTTTGGGGAGCAATAATATGGGGGTAACGAAAAAAAATATTAATTCAAAAAATTCTTTTTTTTCCTTTATTTTCGTTCCCAATGATAAAATATATGGTTGTAACGAAAAAAAAGAAAAAAAAAATGAATTTATTAAATTTTATTTTTTTTTTTGGTTCCCCTCATATTATTGTTCATTTATATAGAGTCGGTACAACTTGGGGAGTATTATCATTTTTTTTCGGCCATGTACTTTTTTATTCCAGATTGCTTTAAAAAAAACCCCAAAAAGAGCGTCGCTCGCTTCCATTGGTCCAAAAAAACCCGCCTCTTTAAACTTAGCCAATCACAAACAAGCTCGTCTGCATTTTTTTCCCCCATGACTCTATGAAAAGGTAGCTCAGCCCTGTTGGGCTAAGCTGGACGGCCCTCTTCCCCCAACAATCAAGTACTAGAAATTTCCCATAGACAGTATAACTTTTTAGGGCCCCTTTTTCTATGGGCCTTCTTTTCCACTCAAAAAAACGCACACATATGATTGGGGGATTAATCTGCCGCCGGGGCTCAACCAATCAGCTTTTTTTGGCTTTTTTTCTGTTTTTGAAAAATGTCCGCCTTTTTATTTGATTGGGCAATACTTCTCCATTGTTATAATGGGGGACTGTCGCTCCTTTTTGATTGGCTGTTTTTTTTTTCCGCCAAAGAGAAGAGCTTAAAGAATTTTAATTTCTGTATTTCCCCGGGAATTCTTATATGATTTCCCGATGTAGCGCCGGTCTCGGCAACAAACGCATTGTTTGGGATTTGATTGATGAATTTTTGAAAGGGTTTCAGCTCTTTTTCAATATATTTTACACCCAATAAAAATATTTTTTTTATTCATACTCCAGCCCCCACGGCGCCGATCTCTCCATAGATACAATGGGGCAAGTAGTTCGCTCTGATTGCCGAGAAGCCACGCCCCCCCTAGCTAACCAAACAGCTTTTTCTGCATTTTTACTGATTTTGAACTGTCCCGCCTTTGAATTTGATTGGTCTATACTTTCCATAGGTTTTTTAAAGGGGCCTTCCTCCTATTCTGATTGGCCGGTTTTCCAAACCCCCGCTATTTCAACCAATCAGCTATTTTCTGCTTTTTTCTGTCTTTTTTAACTGTTCCCTGTCACGGCCCCCTGCTCCCCCGGGCCCCCGGGCCGCGGGCGCACCCGGGCCCCTGTCCGGGTGTCCCCCCCGGGTCGGGTGCCGCCCCTGGCCGCGGACAGCCGGGGGGCTCAACTCCAGGGGGCTCACCTAACCTCGTCCTTGCCCTCCGCGTCCTCTGGGGGCCGGGGCGCGCGGCCTGTTCCTAAGGCGCGCGCGCGCTCGTTCTGTGGATTTTAAAGGGGCCCCGCCTCGTTAATTGCTAATTTCCTGGCCTTCTCCTATTAAGGGACGTCCCAAAACCTCCTTGTGGATCTATTTGCCTCGTGCCTTGCTAAAGCGTCCCAAAGTGTTTTCCCTTTCCGTGTACCCCGACCCTTGCTAGTTTTTTGACTCCGAAA
>JAODAL010059024.1:0-21733 GCA_025379985.1 Phyllomedusa bahiana
TTTTAATACCTTCTGTCAAGGACAGTGGTAGTTGGGTGAAGATTTGGCCTTGTTTTACAGCCATAGGACCTGAGAACCTAGGATTCTTTAAGTTAACTAAGGTATTCTAGAGTCAAGTATGAGGACACCTATCCAACAGCTACAGTCTGGGTGAAACAGAGTCTTTTAACAAGACAATGATCCCAAGAAAGAAAAATTAAGCAGCACCAGCATAAATGTAGAAAATAGTGATTAATGCCCCAAGTTCACACAAGCTAGGCTTCAGTCTTTCAATAGAGCCCTTTTCAAGCAATATATACACATTTGAATCCATCAATTAAAAGATACATAATTAGTTATTCTTGTGCAAATGAATAGCACTCACCCATAGGTGACTCATGCTAAACAAAACGCGGTATTAGGGATGAGCAAATCGATTCTAACGAAGTGGAATTTATTTAGAATTTCAGGAAAAAATTAGATTCTAAATCAAGCCAAATTTCCACGCGATTCACTTTAACAAATCTAAAATGGCACAAGCACACGGAGCAGAGGACTGTAGGAGAAAGAAAGGAACGCCCTCAATGCATGCAGACATGCAGCCAATCAGTTGCCAGCCAGCTTCTTTTATATCACAGCCCTGTAACTAGGCCAGCCATTTTACATTCTGCCACTTGCTACTGTGTCTCTTATGCACTGCAGCAGCACTAGATTGCACTCTGTGCCCAATACTTCCGATTTTACACGTTTCTGAACCAGCATTTTTTATTTTGGGATATTGCTCTATGTTTTTAAAGTTACTTTTTTCACTTATTGTGGTGAACTCTCTTTGAAATACAGTGTGTGTATTTCTCATATACACACATCTCCATTACTGCCAGTTGAGTCCTCTGGGATATTGCTCTCTATGCCAAAGAGTTATTTTTTTCACTTATAAGCTGAAACACCTTTGAAATACAGCTTGTGTATTTGTCATATACACAAACATTTTTGATCAAACAATATGTCAGACAGAGAGGTGGCAGGCCCTTCACATGGGAGGGGGCAGTGGATCAAATGTTCCTGGAGCAGGCACAGGTCACAGCACAGTAAAGTGACATCCCAGCAGGGGTCACCTGGTGAGGCCAGAGCTACAGGTGTCATCTAGTGTGTTGACCACCCAGTCAACGGTCCTTGAATTGTTGACTAGGTCTTTTCCAACCCAGAAAGTAACAGCACAGGGGCTCACCGAGACAGCGGCAGTAGCAGTTAGTGCGGAGCATTGGTGGTAAAATCACCTACTCGGTGGTGTGGCAGTTTTTTTACACCTGAGGAGCAGAACATGTGTATATGTAGAGTCTGTGGACAGAAAGTGAAGCATGGCCAGGGACCTGCATCCACATATGCAGCGTCACCATCCAGTGGCCTGGGAAAAACGTGTCTCAGCTGTGGTTTTCCATCCTGCCGCAGCAACAGCATTAGCACCCAGTGGCACGCATGTCATTTCAGGTAGTCAAGGTTCTACCACCACTGCCGAAGGGATTTGTCTGTCTTTCCATCATCTACCGGTCCAGATGCTCCTGCTCCCCGCCACTCATGGCGCCAGCAGTCGTTCACTGATGTGATTGCCAAGAGACAGCAGTATATATCTAGCCAACCTACGGCGCAGAAGCTGACCATGCTCCTATCCAAGTTGGTGGTACCTCAGTCCCTCCCTTTTCAAGTGGTGGACTCTGATGGCTTGTGCTGAGCCGAGGTGAAGAGTCCCAAGCTGTCATTTCTTTTCGAAAAAGGCAGTATCAGCCCTGCACAAATATGTAGAGCAGAAGGTGGGCCAGTCCTTGAGTCTGTCGGTGTCTTCCAAAGTACACAGTAGCACGGACGTGTGGAGCTGTAACTACGGTCAGGGACCGCACATGTCATTTATGGCCCACTGAGTGAATATGCTTCCTGCCCAGCCATATCAGCAACTTGGATAGGAGACGCCGCTTTCTCCTCCACGTTGTCAAACTGCTGATCCTGCACCAATGTCTGCCTCCTCCTCCTACAACACTTCAGCCTCCATTGCAGTGACAAGTCTTATTGCTCCTCCAGCAAATCACATGTGCAGGGCACGGCAGTGTCACGAAGCTCTACACCTGGATTATCTGGGCGAACAAAGTTACATCGGGGAGGAACTGCTCTGCGTCATGAAAGACTAAATCGATTCCTGGCTTTCTCAGCAACAACTGAAAATCAGAACCATGGTGACAGACAATGAAAAGAGCATGGGGGGACATGTATGAAAACTGTCTTGGTCTAAGACTTTCTTTGTTGCCCATAGCAACCAATAAGAGCGCCCGTTTCATTCTTTCAAAGCACTTGATGAAATGTAAGGGGAACTCTGATTGGTTGCTATAGGCAACAAAGAAAGTCTTAGGCCAAGACAGTTTTCATACATGTGGCCCATGGTGTCTGATGCATCAGATTAGATCAATTCTCCTCCCCCCAAACTTTGACAAATGAATCGGGATTCTTTTGGCTACCTGTCTAGCTACTCTGTGCTGCCACCCCCCTGATCCCACAAGGTTCCGCTGCCCCTTCTACCACCCATCATCTTTCGGAACTAGTTTGCCACCCACCCCCCCACTCTTCACGGGGGCCTTATGTAGCTTCAAATGCTGCTGCCCCCTCACCCTAGGTCTCCTATGTACTACTGTCCCCCCAGGCTATGTCCCATTCACCCCCTTGGCTTGAGCGCTGCTGCCCCCAAAATCCTATTTTTTCATACCTCCCAAAAAACCTCAAAATTATGAATTGTTCCACTCTCCCCCCCTGATGCTGCTGTTTTTGCTGCCCCCCTTTCCCAAAACCGTGTAGTTGTGCATCTGGGGCCCTCCCCCTGGCTTCCAATCCACACTTGAATTGTCCACTCGTGGACTATTCGTTTGTGCCCACCTCCACTCTATGTAATTGGCCACTCTGGGGCCTTACTCATCTGATCCACCTCCAATCTGTCATTGTGTCACTCTGTGGCAAATCATGTTGACCCCCCTCCACAACTTCATTGTGTCACTTTTGGGGCCTATCATGTTTACCCCCTCCAAACTATGAAATTGTCCCACTGTGGCCTCCCTCATGCTGCTGCCAACTAAACCCACTCTCTCACTCCCCCCATCCTGTGGTTTCCTAATGCTATTTCCACCCCCCCACCCTCTATGACATTGCACTATGTTTGGTTTTCCCCTTTTTTTTAAACTTTAAAAGGAATAAAAAAGGGCAAACATAACCCATTTTGTTTCGGAGAAACTGTAGTGCCCGTATACATGGTCCTTTGGTTGTTAGGTTGTCTGATTATTAGGTAGCCAAAAGCAGGAGTGGATATAAAAAACAAAGACATGCAAATATTTATTTACTTGTTTTTTTGTTTTGGGTAATCCGGTTTCTTTTTTGGTTTAGCAATACTGAGGGATTATTGACTGATTGAAAGCAGACATGAGGATCAAAGGAAGGGCAAAATAACCCCGTGAGCAATGCAAAATTATGGCAACACCCTTCTGCTCTTCAGGGGGGGGAAGGGGAGGGGGGGTTCTACATGTACCAGGGGTTTTAAAGAAAAGGTTCTGTCTTAATCTATGGAATCAAACAAGATATTCCCTCCAATAAGTGAAAAAAAAATAACGTTTGGCACAGAAAAAATATCCCCAAGTTGGATAATCCGGGGTAATCCTTGTTCTTCTCTACAAACAATTATTTTCAAAAGTACAAACAAATGGGGAAAATTAGCCAATACTGTCGGAAGGAGATTTGGGTTTTTTTTGTTTGGATTACCCTGCTTTTGGGGGCCGACATTTTTTATATCAACTTAAGAACAAAAAAACAAAAGACCTTGTAAAAAGCTGGCCCGAAAACTGGTAAGATTGTGTCATTATCCACTAGTGCATCTCGAGTATAGTATCAACCTGGCTTGCGAATCACACACTCTACCAAGAAGACAGCCATGACCATCCAAAAGACACTGAATTAGAAGTTTTCGCAAATGCACTTGCACGCAGGAACAAAGAACCTACATGTTTGGAGACAAGTCCTGTTTTCTGATTAAACTAAAATTGAACTGTTTGGCCATACAGCCTAAGAACACAATCCTAACTGTGAAACACAGGGGTTGTGGTTTTTTTTTGCTGCAGGAGGGACTAGTGCACTTCCCAAAATAGATGGCATTGTGAGGAAAGAAGACTATGGGGCAGATTTATCAAGGCAGTTGCACCAGAATTCTGGCTCAATTTGCACCAAAAACAAGCTTTTCGCCAAATTTACTATGTGTTTTAGACAGTTTCAGACGCTTCTGCTCCGCGTCCGACAAAAGGGTGTGTGGCTTCGTAATGGGTGTGTGGCTTAAATGCGACAAGAAAAATTCTGCCGTAAAAGTAAGCCAACTTAAAGATGGTGCCAAACTGAGACTCAGACCAGTACTCAACCTATCACCCAATTAATCAGCAACTATAATAAATTTGGCGCATTTTACAAAGACTGTCTAGTCTAAGTTTAACACACTGTCTAAAAGTAAGACACTTTTGATAAATCTGCCCCTATGTGTCAATACTGAAGCAAAAAAGACATTAGCCAAGTTAAAGCTCAGACGGAAATGGGTCTTTCAAATGGTAAATGACCCGAAGCAGTAACTGGTACCAAACTTGTTAAAGAGTGGCTTAAAGATAACCAAGTCAATGTTTTGGAGTGGCCATCACAAATAGAGATGGGCGAATTTCTCAAAAATTCGATTCGGTCACTTCGCCGAATTTCCCGACAAAATTCATTTCAGTCCGAATTACTTTGGGGCAAAATCACTGTTTAAAAAACAGGATATTTTCCAGCTGCAACAGAGCGCAGGGTGCTGGTAACGAACGTTCTTCCACTGCTTATAATATTCGAGGAGCTTGAGAGTCTTTGAGTGGTTCTTCATACTATGTTGTGTTCTTTAGTATGACACGCAGATTACGCTGCCGCCGCTCTTCAGAATTGCCTCACAATAAAATTCCCTGGGCACTTAAGAGGGCAAACTGACCAAAAAACTCAACGGGAATGGTTAGACCTGATAAAAGTCATCGCCAGCGTAAGCTGGAAAAAAACAAGCTGTGAGACTCGGGTGGCAACATTAGTGACAGAGTGTGTAGGTGACGGTGGCAGCCAACGACAGAATGAGGTCATGACAGTGGCCACAATGCATTCTGGAGTGGAAAAAACAGATCAGGCCACAGAGTGGCACAAAGACACAGTGTTGAGGTCACGGCAGCAGCATTAATTCAGGTCAGACGACGTGGCCACAAGACTGAGTGTGATAGGTCACTGGCATCAGCCACAGCAGCAGCATATGTTCAGACAGTGCACAATGACACAGTGTGTAGTTCACGGCAGCAGCCACAGCAGCAGCATGAGGTCAGACATTGGCACAATGACATTCTGGAGGTGGGCAAAACAGGATTAGGCCACAGAGTGTAAGGACAATGACACAGTGTGGAGGTCACGCAGCAGCCACAGCGATCAGCATGAGGTCAGACAGTGCACAATGACAGAGTGTGTAGGTCTCACGGCAGCAGCCACAGAAGCAGCATGAGGTCAGGCATGGCACAATGACATTCTGGAGGTGGCAAAACAGGAGTAGGCCACAGAGTGGGACAATGACACCAGTGACGGTGAGAGAGGTCACTGCAGCATGCACATGCAGCCAGCAGCATGAGGTCAGACAGTGGCACAAATGACAGAGTTGTGAGGTGCGAAAAACTGGAGTAGGCCCACAGAGTGGGACAATGACACAGTGTTGAGGTCACGGCAGCAGCCACAGAAAGCATCATGAGGATCAGGCAGTGGCACAATGACATTCTGGAGTTGCAAAAACAGGGAGTAGTGCACAGAGTGGGACAATAGACACAGTGTGGAGGTCACTGTCAGCAGCCACACGCAGCAGCAAAGATGTCAGAACAGTGGCAAATGACAGAGTGAGTAGGTCACGGAGCAGCCACAAGAAGCAGCATTAGAGTCAGGCAGTGAGCACAAAGACATTCTTGGAGGTGGCAAAAACAGGAGTAGGCCACAGAAGTGGACAATTGACACAGAGTGGAGGTCCACGGCAGCAGCCACAGCAGCAGCAAGCATGAGGTCATTACAGAGGCACATGACAGAGTGTGGGGGGTTGGTTGGCAAATACCAGTCCCTTGTAAAGAAAGGTTGGTGGCAGGATGGAGAAAAACTGTAGCAGAAGGTGGCATCAGGTGATGTCGGCATCAGAATAGTTGCTGAGGGCAGGTATTTGAACCAGACTCATTATCCTCACAGTTTGGGTAGCGTTCATGGCTGCATGTAGTCTGACGGCCACAGGCATTGTTGTGGAAGTCCCCTGGTCGATCCACGCCTGTTTCATCTTGACAAAAGGTCATCGTCCACATTCTTTCCCGTGGACAAGCGGGTTCTCCCTTGGGGTAATGATGGGCTCCCGCCGCACTGAACACCCCGCTCTGAGCCACACTACTGGCCGGCAGGACAGCTTCTTCCACTGGCAAAACTCGGCAAGTTGCGGCCACACATCCGGTTCGGCTTCCCATAGTCCCAGCGGATCTCAATCTGTGGTGGCAAGAGTGCTTGTCCAAGTAGGCCATCACCTGTTAGGTTCAGGACATGCTCCAGGACCTCTCTGGCTCGCAGGCGACTACCCTCCTCACTAGGTAGGCGGTGAAGGCAGCTCTTAAAACAGTGACTCTCAGACTTAGGTTTACTGCAGATAGGAGCCTGGTACTTAGCTCCATACCTCCTCCACCTTACGCGCCATCAGCCACGGCAGTAGTAACGTGAAGCGCTGAGGAACCCCCCTGTCACATACCTGTCAGAGGAGGGAACAATGCGCACAAGGCAGCGGCAACTGATACGGAGGATTACGGAGGATTTCCGTCCCTCTCAAAAGGCTGGTAAAAAGGCTTCACATTTTGGACCATAAGCGTAGGGACCAATACAGGTGCTAGAGACGACAGAAGTCATCCCTCTGCCGATGCTGACTATTCGGCAGACACCTTGCCAGGCAATAAGCATGAGCGTTGGGCCATCTGCACAAGAGGAACATCCCGAGGTGGCTCCCTGCCTCAATTTCCACTGTATACTGCCATGGTGCTGGGGGGGTCATCTGACTCGTCTTCCTCATCTCCATCCACCTCCTCCGCTCCAGCTCCTCCTCTCTTGTCACCTGGTATAAAATCTCACTCATTTCACCAGACAATGCTTTTGCTCCAATGTCCTACTTCTCCTCCTCCGTCCATTCAGTCCCCACCGGACTACCATGTGGCCATGAAACTGTAGGTGTCGCCACGATCTCCAGTCCCCTGCCCAGCACGATTTTTCAGCATCTGTTGTCCAGGCATGAAGCAGTGGAATAGACGATATTCATGGAGCCGCGTATTCCTGGCGACTGAACAAACTTAACGTGCCTCCACGAGATGGCCTTCTAAACATACGGCAGATGTCACGGCACAAGCTGTGCCACGTTCTGAACGATCAAAAGTTGACCACATAGGGAGTACTTCTCCTGCTGCCTGGATCCATCAACAATCGTTAATGGCATATCTCTGTTACATACGTCGTCCAACATGTG
This sequence comes from Phyllomedusa bahiana, assembly GCA_025379985.1. NCBI lineage: Eukaryota > Metazoa > Chordata > Amphibia > Anura > Hylidae > Phyllomedusa > Phyllomedusa bahiana. Next base: position 7,574 of record JAODAL010059024.1, read on the forward strand.
CAGAGCTGGAATTCCAACGGGTGGAAACATCGCAATATCTAGTGTGTTTGGGGGAGGCCAATCTGGCCGCTGCAACTACGAGGAGGGTGTTCCTCGCTTTTGTACAATGGATACAGTGCATGCACAGTTTCCTGGGCCATTTTCAGAATGTTCTAAGATCGGTGGACAGACTTCAGGAACCTTTTCACAACCAGATTGAACACATGCGCCAATGCAAGGAGCGCATGGACCTACCCTCCTCGTGCAGCGCGGACACCAGTTCCTCCATTGTCCGTCACCATGGGTTTCCGATTTGCAGTTGTCACTGGAACGAACGCCACAGCATCGAATTTCTTGCTGCATGACGCGGAGCAGTTCCTCCCCTGTGTGACTGCATCGTGTACGGCACCCCCGAGGCAAGCCAGTTGTAGAACGCGAGACACAATGTGCCCTACAACATGTGGGAAAGATGGTAGCAGCACTTGGTGAGTGGCTGAGATTGTGGTGTTGGTGGAGGAGGAGGAGGCGGTCACACTTGGCCACACGGAGCAGCACGTTTGACAACGTGGAGGAGAAGAGCAGCGCCTACCTTTCCAAGTTGTTTGGTTGTGCTGGTGCCGGAAGCATATTCACCCAGTGGTTCCGGTAAAGACATGTACTGCACCTGACCGAAGTTACAGCTCCAGACGTCCGCTACGCTGCCGTGCACCATGGAACAAACCGATAACTTAAGGACTGTGCCCACCTTCTGTTCTACATAAGTTTATGAAGTGCTGGTACACGCCTTTGCGGAGAAAGCGAAATTATACGTCTTGGAACTCTCCATTCTCGGCACTGGCACAAGCCAATTAGTTTTCTCGAATGGTGCAGAGTCCACCATTTGGAAGGATAGGGACTGCAGTTCCCACACACTAGGACAGGAGCACCGGTCAGCTGCAGCACCTTAGGAAGGTTTGGACGCATACTGTTGTACTCTTTGCAATCGCCTCGCTGAACGAACTGCTGGCGTGACGAGTGCGTAGCGAGGAACAGGAGCATCTTGACCATGTGAGATGCATGTCAAGCGAGAAACAAGCCTCCCTTTCTGCGAGGTGGTGGAGCCTGACTGGCTGCAATGCATGCGTACCAACTGGGCGATGAGCTGGCTGCTATAGCGGTGAGGCAAGACGGCAGGATGACAACCACATCTGAGCCACTTTCTCCCAGGCCATCCTGATGGTGACCTGCTGTCATGTGGTTTGCACACTCAGTCCGTTGTGTCCCAACGTTAGCTCCCAGGCCACTCTTCACTTTCCTGCAATACGAGATTCCTACCATATAACCCATATACGGCTCCTCGGTATCTTAGGCAAAGAACTGCACACCGCCGTAGTATCCCTAAGTTTTACCAGCCACAGCTTCCGCACTGTAGGACTCCTGTCGCCCCGCTGCAGCTTTGGGTCGCTGACTCCCTGATGCCGCTACTTTCTTCTGGACATGCGAAGCAGTTTGTTACCCCGTGGCCGCTTGGCTCCCCCGACCTCACACGTGCTAGCTGATCCTGCTGACGCACGCCACACAACCCACTTGCTGCTGCGCCGCTGCCTGACGCACAAGCTGACGCCCTCTTCTCCTGACGATGATGAATCCCTTGCCTCACCCGCTCCCAAGAGCGGTCGCGAGCTACATCATCATCTATTTGGTGTTCATCATCACTGCTGTCCATCATCACCGGTCTTAGGGTATGCAGAGGCTTGACCCCTCATAACTGACCTCCCATGCCCACTCTCAACATCTATACTTTGGCCGCGCCAACTGCAAGAAGCAGGTGATATGGCCGCATTTCTTCGCTGCCAAGTAAGCTGCTGACTGTCCTCCCAAATTGCTCAATCCTCGCTGTAATAGTTGGCCTTGAGCCAGACGCACATAGTAGATCTCTGGCTGAAGGGAACCGATGGGACAGAGGCGGGTTCAGGACAGGTGCGAGGGCCGCTGACCCCTCCCTGTGAGCCATGCCAACTAAGGGTTGTGTCTGACGTTCCACACCGACTCTTGAGCTGGGGTTGTCAGATTCCATCTTGGAGGAAAGTGGAAAGACCTAGCAACCAATCGAGAACCATATTGGGTGCTAGACAGAACACGGCTGCTAGAATGACAGCGGTCAGTTGATGGCCTCACCGAGTGAACCCCCTGTTTCGAGCGTCCCCTTGTCTGAGCTGCGACCAGCTCCAGGAATGTTTGTGCCACTGCCACTCGCAGGTGAAGAGCCTGGCCACCTGTCTCTGGAGTCTGACAACTGTTTGTTCTAAAATCGTAACAGACACTGATTTGATGAAGGAATATGCTGTATATGACAATAATACACACCCGAGTTAACGACTCCAAATGAGACCCACTAAGAAGCTTGGTAAAGCCCTTGGCTAAAAATTGCGCGTCCACAAATGGGCATGGACAAAATTGACATTGTATGTTGCTGTTCGAAAAACTCTGAGTAATTTTACTGATATAAATGTACAAACAGGCTTAATTAACTTCGGATTATGAATATGCTACAGAATTTCTTCTGTGGCGGGAAAAACAAAGTTTCATTTTACTGATACAACTGCATAACAACGCCTATTAACCCCTGATGTAAATTGCGCAAAAGAATTGAGCAACCCAGAAACTACTAGCTTTGTAGCGTGTTTACAAAAGCCGTGTTTTCTACGCTACACAAGCAAGAGACAAAATTGTAATTAACCTTGTCTATTGTTGAATTATGGGTACAGCGGAAAATGTATTATTTTGGCAGTGAAAAGACGGTCCATTTTGTCACCACAGCACAAAAACAACGCTTAAATTAACCCCTGGATCTAAAGATCGCAAAAGAATTTACAACCAGAAACGACGAGCTTGTAGCGTGTTACAATTGCGTGTTTTCTACGCCTACACAACAAAGAGAAAAAATTGTAATAACCTTGACTTGTCTGAATTATGGTACAGGAAAAATTGTAATTTTTGGTGCGGTGAAAATACTGTTTTATATTTTGTCACCACAGCAGAAAAATAACGCTTAATTAACCCCTGGATGTCAAATTGCGCACAAGATTGAGCAACCAGAACTACTAGCTTGTAGCATGTACAATTGCGTGTTTTCTCTCTACACTACCACAACAAGAGAAAAAATTGTAATTAAACCTTTGCTTGTAGAATTATGCAAGCAGGAAAATGTATTTTTTTGCGGCGTTGAAAAGACGGTCTAATTTTGTCACCACAAGCAGAAAAACAACGCTTAATTATATCCCTGGATGTAAAATCGCGCAAAAAGAATTGAGCATCCAGAAACTACTAGCTTTGTAGCGTGTTACAATTTGCGTGTTTTCTACGCTACAACAACAGAGAAAAATATTGTAATTAACCTTGTGCTTGTTAATTATGGTAACAGGAAAATGTAATTCTATTGGCGGTGGAAAAGAGGTTTATTTTTTGTCACCACAGCGAGATAAACAAACGCTTAATTTAACACCAGGAAGGTAATTGCGCAAAAGAATTGAGGTCAACCAGAAACTACTAGGCCTTTGTAGCGTGTTACAATTGTTTGTTTTCTACCTACACAACCAGATGAAAAAAACTGTAATTAACCTTTGCTGTGAATTATGGTACAGGAAAAATTTTAATTTTTGGAGCGGTGAAAAAGACGGTTTATTTTTGTCACCACAGCAGAAAAACAACGCTTAATTAAATCCCCCTGAGTTTAAGTTGCAGCAAAAAAGATTGATCAGCCACAAGCCTATTAGCTTTGTACGAGTTAACATTGCGGTGATTTCTACGCTATACAACAGGAGAAAAAATTGTAAATTAACCTTCGCATTGAGAATTATGGGTATAGAACAATTGTAATTTTTGGCAGGTGAGAAAAAGACGGTTTCTTTGGAGATCCACCACAACACAGGCAGAACAAACGCTTTAATAACCCCCTGGATGGTAAATTGGCGCAAAGATAGCGAGTGGTAATTGGTATTAAAAATCGCTGTTTCTTATGTAAATGAATACTACAGGAACTGGCTTAGATCCCCCTTGATATCAATTGTGCTGTTCAGCAGATAGCATTAAAATGTATATTCAGCTGCAGTGGACACACACTGGACTTCAGATCAATACACTTACCAAAAAAACAGAAATAGAAACATAAAGAGAAGCGTCTCGTGAGACAAGCTGTGAGAACACCCCACAGAAAAACCCGCAGTATAAAAATCAGTTCTTCAGTAACAATCACCGCGTGTAGCACCTTCCCTGATCAGTACAGTGAGAGCGAGTAGAGCTCCATCGACGCGCGGCCAGGACATAATAAAAGGTGCATGACGTCACAGAATCCCGCCGGTCACTGAAGTGTGCTTTCATCCTCTGCAACGTCATGCAGAGCTACATGCCCTTCTTCCTCCCAGAGTGCATTGCCCCATGTAACGCCATGTCTCGCAGCCATTTTATCAATTAAAAGGACACGTGCTACGTTCACCCGAAGTCCCACCCAAACTTCGACTTCGTTCAGAACCGAAGTTTTCCTGAAATTCTAAACGAATTCCACTTCGTTAGAATCAATTCGCCCATTTCTAAAGGCAAATTTTTTTCATACTCCGCACGGACATCTTTAATGATTTCTCGCTGTTTTCCAGCCTGTCTCGTATCGGAACACATCTTCGGCGCAGCCCCTTCTGCGCCTAAGTCCGCACTGTGCGCCCCATACACGCAAAAATGGCAGGCCACGGCGGTACTTTTTTCCCTGCATGTATGACGCACCTCCTCGACACTGCGAATATGAGACGCCAGCCGCCGCACTGCGCCTCACACACTGAGCGAGCGCGCAGGGAGGACTTATACACCGTGCATGTATAGCCGCACAACCATCGGGCGGCTGAATCATCGTAGTCGCGCCTCACTGCACCTAAGTCCCTCACTGCGCCCCAAACACTGGACCAGGCTCGGCTGACTTTACATATGATGTATGAGCGCGGTCCCCAGTGTGTCACATAAATCTCAGGTATGCAAAATTTAGCCCGAAAAACCGGCGGAATGGTGCGCCCGATGTGGCGAGATTCATACATGTCGCCCCTTGTCTTTAGAGAGTGTTGGAGTCCGCATTGATTACCCGTGTACCAGTCCGCTTTGCTTACGTTCCTGACCTTGCCTGTTTGCCGCCTGCCCTGACCATCGGCCCATTTCTGACCACGAACCTCTGCCGCCGGCCCTGACCTTCTGCCTGTTCCTGACTACGCCTCTGGATTACGTTTTTGTACCACGCCGTACCCCGGCCCACCGCCCATCGCAAGCAAGCCACCATGGGTAAGCAGGACCTCACGCCACAACAAGTCCATCCCATTAGTGGCGGACCTCTGGTGAAAAACCGGGGGCTACTAGACTACCGCTCCCTGGCGTGCTTAAATATCATACAGCTTGGCGGTGGTCCAGCGAATCCACCGAACCCTACAGAATAAAAATGCGTAATTAAGAATTGAGACAAACCAAAATCTACCCAGGCTTTGTAGCGTGTTACAATGGCGTGTATATTACCGGTACACAACAAGAGAAAAACTTGTCAATTAACCTTCGGTTTATTATTATAGCTACAGGAAAAAATGTCTTTTGGCTTTGAAAAAGACGGTTTATCTTTTAGTCACCAAACAGCAAACACATGCTTAATGTAACCCCTGGATGTAAATTGCGCAAAAGAATGAGCAACCAAACTACCAGATTAGTAGCACGTTACAATGAGCGATGAATTTTTACGGTACAAGCAAGAGCAAAACTCACTTGTAATTAACCTTCGGTATTATTATGCACAGGAAAAAATAGTCTTTTTTTGGCGGTGAAAAAGACGGCGTTTTCTTTTAGTCACCACAACATTAGAAACAACGCTTAATTAACCCCTGATGCAAATTGCACAACAAGAAATGACCAACCAAAAACAACAGCTTTGAATCGTGTTACAGATGGCGTGTATTTTACGGTACAGCCAAGAGAACAACATGTAATTAACCTTCGGTTATGAATTATTCTCCAAGTAACAAAGTTTTATTTGGCTTTGAAAAAGATGGTTCCTTTAGACAATTCACAGAAAAAAAGAGATAAAAATAGGGAATATAGAAAAACGTTTTTTCTCACAAATCAAAAGAAATAATTCCTAAAACCAACATCTTTTAATAGATATGCAGATTAAAATAATTATCCTTTTATATATAAAAATGGGCCTCAACACATATAGCCACTATATCAACTAGTGCAACAGAATAAGTATATAAGTACCCGGTGTATATCAGTACCTAAAACAAAAGCAAGTGGACAATGTCTAGCTAATCACAGCAAAAAATGACATGTACAAATGCCTATTAGCATGAGAAGTGCCCCCTAGAGTAGGGATGAAAATGTGGTCATAAAATGTGGTCAATAAACTCACTAGGTATTCTGAGACCGTTGTCACAGTATACTCCGTGCCCACCATTGGACCCAGTATATACCATATAATAGAAAAGCACTATCGCTATCACTATATAGTCCTATCCCATATAAAGCACTCGCCCCAAAAAGGGCGACCCCACCCACACTAACTAAATTATACATAACCATACAAATAAGTGAACACAGACCATAAGTCCCGACGCGTTTCCCCATGATATGTTCCTCAGGGGATAATAATTATACGATCTGAGGATGGAGAGATGATGATGGTTCCCAAGTGATGGCATGATGAGGCCATTAAGTAAGTGCCATACAGTACATATCACGTATATACCCACCCCCTATTAACCAAATAAACTACTCAGCCAATCCAATGCCACTTTACTCACCTAATGAATACAGGAGATACAGTCCTTTGCACATGCACCAACAGCAAACAACGCCACATCACCACATGTTCTGCGCGCCTCCGTTTCCGCCAAAACCGGAAAGAGGCCAAACCGAAGTGGCAAACCGAACGTCGGCAAAACGAAAGCTAATTCACTTCAGCACGGGTTGCCCCAAATAAGGAACTAGAACTGCGAAATGAGTGACAAATGTCGCACTCACGCCCCCTCGGGTCCCCGCCGCGCAACTAGCAAAACCATTTGCAACTACGCGCGCCCATAGACAAGGGCGCACGGTCGGCCTCGTCCCCAACTATACAGATAATACGTTGGACACAATATCATAATTGTGACTCCAGTAACAGAGGCTTAACCATCCAAGACTCAATCTCGAGTTACACAGCACAAGGTTACGTTAAATAATCCAATGATATAGAACTACCAATAGTTAAGGTCAAAGTAAAAATAAAGGGTGATGCAGTTAAGACAAAAAAGATAATAGAAATATTAATACTCTGACAGTATGGAAATAAAGAGACTCTACCCACGACATCGTTAATGATATTCTCCCTGATTTAACCCACTATCTAACAGAATTCCAACAGAAAAGGAACCAAAAAAAAACAAAACAAAAAAAAAAAAAAAAATGAAATTATGAAAAAATATAAAAAACAGCCAAATTGCAGGTTCTTCATAAGACACCCATCAAGGGGTCGTAGTAAATTAATTCTGAAATCCACTCGTTTCTTTTTTTAAGCATTCTTGTTATCACAATCACCCCCATCGAGGTGATTTCCTACACAACCACAATGAACGATAATTTTATCAGTGTGTTGGATCATTATTATGGGACAATTCACAATACAAGTCGAGCTATCAGTTTAGTCTCTCTATGCCTAATGTTCCCCTAGATGCTCGCCAACTCCCCCCCCCCCCCCCGTCTTCTAAAGTGTCTCTTAGTCCTTTCTCCAACATATCCTCAGGATGGCAAGTACAACTACATAAATATATGACTCCCTCTCACCTATACAGTTGGAAAATTCTCTCTACACAAATGTAACGATCTTATTTAAAATCAGTGAAAGTCTTTGACTGCTCAAATCAATGGACATGCCACAGAACAGTTGTCCCCACACCGAAAGGTACCTATGGTTGTACGATCCCAAACCAGGTCCCCTTGTTACTTTAAGGGTGGACTATATAAACTATGCACCAGTCTATCCCTCAATGAATCTTCCTTTCCTGAATGTAATCTGAGTAAATCAGTGGAAGACATCTTTACATCCTGATTCTGACCTCAAGATACCCCCAGTATCTAGAAATACCGTACTCTCGTCTAATTCGTGGCCCTGATCAAAGCTTTGCCAAGATCCGCATAGTTTGATTTGTGGGGGAACTTTCAGTTCTGACTCCACAGAATAACCATTTACGCAGTCTCCGATTCTATCACTTACCAAGTGCCTGCGACAAATGCCCATATAATGACTTTTCGGGATCTTACCCCGATCCACAATCCCATTTTTTAAGTTCCTATGCCTGGAACAAATAGTCTCTTTACCTGCGGAGACATGTTTCTCCAAACCGAGAAACTGCCCCACTTTGGTAGACCCTTTTTTAAGGGTCTAGGATGGAACTCTCCCTCCGGAGGAGACTATTAGTGGCGTTTGTTTTCCGAAAAGATTTTGTACTAGATTGCCAATTTATCTATAATGATATCAAAGATCCAAAAAAGGAAGGCTCCACGTCATCATAGCTGAAGTGAATTTCATGCCAAATTATTAATATTCGACTCGACTTCTCACACAGTCAATCAAAACGCCTCTGCCCCATTACCACAAATTCAGGATATCGCGTCAATATACCTACCCCAAAACAGGATATTATCCGTAGGGGTAGAGTCATTGTCACTAACACAATGGTAGCCTCCCTCCAGCCCAGGAATAAATTTGCGTTACGAGGGGATCACACGGGCTCCCCATACAGTACCCATCTGAAGCTGAGTGGACTGATCCTCATCCATTAAAAATGAAAAAATTCTGTGGGTTCAAGGACAAAACGAAGCACGTAGGACAAGTTGATTATGCCTCTATGATGTATACCCCTAATAGAGAGTGAAATAACTCTTACGAGCACGCTCCCCACAATCATGCGGGATGCTGCTAGAGAGAAGCCTCTACATCAATGAGCGAGCTTAGCGTGTCCCCGTCAACTGTCAGTCCGTCACAATCATTCCTCTTCTCAACAAATCAGGAGGGTCCCTCGATGAATGACGGCAAGCGATACACAAATTCTTTCAGAGTTATCAATATAAATGCTGACATTCTGAGACAAGGAATCCACACCTGACACTATTGGCGTCCTTTAATGGCTCATAAACACTTATGTAATCTTAGGAATGGGCATAAAAACAAGGGATAACCGATTTTTAGTTATCAAACAATTTACTCTCATTAAGCTGAAAGATCAACCCTCGTCAAGGCCTGTATCAAAATTTCTATACTAGCTCCTGACAGAAGGAAAGTGCTAGGATCACATGTGAGAAAAGAAGCATGAGCGAATCCTTCAAAATAATCGCTACATATGCTAATCACTTAGAATGATCCAACACTAACTAGATGCCCCCCTTCATCCGATTGCTGTACAGATTAATGCTGTCATCATTATTTACCCGATCTCTAAGTGCCTTAAGATGGAATAACGAAAGAATATTGTTTTAATAACCCACACTGCCTCAATTTCTCCAAGTCCAGACTGACAATGTTTTACAAAACATGTCAACCTCTGTGACTTTTATAGCTGAGGCATACGTATAGCTCTTATTGTCACACTGTGTATGTCCCGTCCTCCATATCAGACATAAACTCGAAAGTATCTCTTATGTCTCAGTCCATCCGAGAATTCAACACCCAATGCCATCATGCCTCAGGATCCCATTTCTAAAGAATTTATGCCGCTTGAGACGTCTAACAAAACAAGATGAATCTCCTTTACCCAATCAAAAGGACTAACCAAACAGATGTAACAAAATTGAAGACCTTATTGCCAACACGAAATTCCAACTCTGTAATGATTCTATTTGAAAAGATTGCGATTATCTGACAGGAGTCATTTATTTCTTTTGTCTCCGCTCTCCTCAGGGACAATTCTCTCTGTTCCTCTTAAAAAAGAACGCACCAGAGTAGAATGAGAGCACCATAAGTAACTCCGTGTGGCTATATATTCCATCATCCTCTCCTCCTTTTTGGTCGTCTCACCATTATTTTTGTACTGCCAGGAAATCAGTATCTGAAGACTCAATATCTAAGAAGAAATATATCGTCCCTCTTGTATCTTTTACTTTCCTATCATACAAAAAGGAAAGCCTTTTTTATCTTGAATTCCTGTAGGTCTTTTATAAATTTTTTGTGTTTTCTATTTTTCAGAGCACTTTGATATTTTTCAATATTGCTTGAAGTATTTGTTCACGCTACCAAATCGGGGTCGGTTTTAAATTTAAGTGTTTGATCAATTTTTTCCTGCAGTTTTTTGGTTGAAATTTCTAAAAGTGGAGTTTTCTTCCTCTAATAATTAACTGCATCAAAATTTATGGAGCTCTCATGCAGCTCCTTTTCCCATTTAGCTAAAAAATGCACCGAAACACACTCTAGCAATGGTAATATTTTTCCCCCTAAGTCCTCTAGGGACGATTTTGGGGCCTGATATTAGCTCTCAGAGACTGGGTCTCCCACCAGGATCTAATGTTATCTTTATATGCTATAACAATTCTTTAAATGATTACTTGATTCAATAGTGCTATCAGAAATCACTTCACTATCCGAAAAAATTTTTTTTTGCTTCAGTCTTCCATTGGTCTCTTTTAATTGGTCCTGAGAGGAAACAGCCAAAATTCAATTTTTAGAACAAAACTCACAGGAAAAAAAGAGGATAATACCACACACTTTTAGAACAACGTTTTAATGAAACCCTGGATGTAAAATTGCGCAAAAGAATTGGAGCAACCAAAAACTACCAGATTTCTAGCGTGTTTCAATGGCGTTTATTTTACGGTACCCGCAAGAGAAAAAACTTGAAATTTAACCTTCGGTTATGAATTATGCTACGGAAAAATGTCTTTTTTGGCTTTGAAAAGCGGTTTTCCTATAGTCACCACAACAGCAGAAACAAAAGCTTAATTAAACCTGGATGTAAATTGTGCAAAAGATTGGCAATCAAAAAAAGGTGGTTTTTGGATTGTAAAAACGCTGTTTCTTTAAATGAATACAACAATAACAGGCTTAGATAACCCTTGGATATTCAATTGTGCTGTGAGCAGATAGCATTAAAATGTATATGCAGCTGCATTGGATGCACATGGACTTCAGTTCCAAATGCCCACAAAATCAGATTGAATGTTGAGAGAAGCAGTCTCTGAGAAAAGCTGTGACACCCCCTAAAAATTGCTGTATAAAATGGTTCTTTAGTAAGAGATATCATTAACAGCCGTGGCAGCACCTTCCCTAATCAGTTCAGTGAGAGTGGTATGAGCTCCCAGCGTTTGCGCCCGGAAATTATTTTAGTGCCGTGACGTCACACGAATCCCGCCGGTCTCTGATTGGGGTTCAAACTCTGCACATGTCATGTAGGCTATGCCCTTCTTTCCTCCCAGAGTTACTTTGCCCTGTAATGCCATGTGCTCGCCCGTCATTTTATCAATCAAAAGCACACTTCGTTCACGAGAAGTACCCCAAACTTCGACTTCGTTCAGAACCGAAGTTTTCCTGAAATACTAAACGAATTCCACTTCGTTAGAATCAATTTGTCCATCTCTAATCACAAAGCCCTGATCTCAATACTATTGAAAATGTATGGGAAAGGAAAGGCGGTGTGGAAGGGCGACTACAAACATGGCTCGTTAAATCGTTTGCAGGAGGAATGGGCCAAATTTCCTAAAAATATTTTGAGAAGTTGGGAAGGTACCCAAAAATCTTTGCCAAAGTCTTTCAGTTTAAGGGAATGCTCCAAATAAAATAAAATGTTTTGTAAACTTTTGTTTTTTGCAAAAAAGTAAAAAAATGCTTTAAAAAATTCCTTTTTCATTTTCTGGCTTTTGGGAAAAATAAAAATATTTTGGTAATCCTAATTGAAAAAATGGGAAAAGTTTATTGTTTTTTCATGTCAGATTGGAAAATATTTCCTATGTGTCTTTTTATTAGTGTATGTAAACTTCTGGGTTTCAACTGTATGGATTGCTTCCCCCAAAAAAATTAGTCGGGTCTCCTGACTGCTTGTCCTTTTGGTATTAATTATTAATTCAAGTAAAGTGAAGCTGTGTGCCACATCTATTTCTTCTCCATTAAGTTTGAAATGTAACATTTTACTAGTTGTCATGATCTTTATCTTTGTCACACTGAGATAGAATTCAAAACTCTGACTTTGTATGTTCATAAGGCTATGTCCACACAATAAGTATTTTAAGTCAGAATGTATCCAGTTTCCGACTTAAAATACTTGTCTAAAACCAAAAGTAAACCATTCCCATTGACCTTAATAGAAAATATGGGTTTTTTGTCCTACAAAGCAAAATTTTTGGTGGTCGTTTTTTTCATAAAAAAACTAAATTTTGTCTGATCATTTTTTTGTTGAAAATGGTTGAAAATTTTTATGTGTTAAAGGGTGGCTTAAGACCTAGCGTAAAACATGTCCCAAACATCTCTAGTGATAGGTGGGGGACTATAGGGTATTAAGTGGAGGTGGGTGGCTGCTGTAGCCTGATACTATCAGGATGTCCATGGATATCGGGTACTTCCCATCCTAAAAGTACCAGTCTGCAGTCACCCCAAAAGCGGACCATCACCTTAGAGTATCCACTTCTGATGGTTACCCAGCTCTTCCCAGTACCCCTCGTGCGTGGGGTAGTGGGGTAATAGTGAGAACAGGGTTAGTGTCAGCCTTGTGAAGATGAAAACACCGCTGACTGACACCAAGCCCCAGTGGTAGTTACAGAGAGACATCTGTCAGATCTTCCATTACTTACACAAAAAAAAAAAAAAAAAACCTCTTTGTTGAAATAACACTCCTCCACATTTGCCCTAATTAACCATTTTCTTAAAGAAATACATCCAATGCTGATCCAATGTAGTCCAGGGAAGCCAAAACAGAAACCTGTGAAAAAACTTAACAAAACAGAAGAAAAACAGAAATCCTACAGAAAAACTGGAAGACGGGGAATCACCTAGCTTTCCAGGATGCTGGATATCTTATCCAGTGCTCAGGAAAGCTTGGTGGCATCCCTCACAGCAGGTAATGCTGGGTGACCACTGTAGGGGATGGGGTGCTGCCTAGGTTTCCTTGACGATAAACAGTGTTCCTTCACCCCCACTCTAAACACCCTCTCATCCACCTCTCTCATTCACCCCCACTCATGCACAACCCTCTCTTACACAAAACTCAAACCACCCCACTCTAAACATCTTATTTTCAACCTTTCTCCTCCCCCCTACTCAACCCACTTCTCCACCACCTCTGCCTTTTAGCAACAATCTGAGTTTTGCATAGCTTTGACATAGAGCTATAACAGAGAGCAGAGTCTCAGGACTCTGCCCCCTGGTTTTCACACTTTTACCCTATACCGAGGCATTGGGAATGCATACGGAATTTATAGCACACATGGCTTGTTCTGTCCTCCCTATGTTTATGGAGCATAAGTTGACAGGAAGCTAAACTCATTCCCAGAGTTCATAGAGTCTCTAGAAAAGGTAGAGTTTGTTAGAAGGCCAGCAGTTTTCTAACATGACACCTTGTTGCATGCACATACAAGACAGACAGCCACAAAGTCCTTTATGTCCCAAAGATGACCACCTCCTGGGTGTCAGGAAATTAAGCTGAAGGATTTAGGAGCTTTTGAATATCTTGCAAACTTGAAAGAATGTCCCCTGGTCAACACTTGCTTCATTCATCCCCAAGGTATATATGTAGAGATGGGCGAATTTCCCGAAATGCGGTTCGTTCACTTCGCCGGATTTCTCGGCAAAAAATAACTTCGTTCCGAATTACTTCAGGATGAATCACATTAAAAAACAGCAATTTCCAGGCTGCACAGAGCCTGCAGGGTGCTGTTGAACATTGTGCCATGCTTAAATATGCAGAGGGAGTTTGGTTTGGTCTTCATACAATGTTGTGTTTTAGTATGACACGCACATGACTGCCGCCACTCTTAGAATCGCTTCACTATAAAATTCCGTGGGCACTTAAGAGGGCAAAACTGACCAAAAAAAACTGAAGCGGGAATGTTGCCTGATTAAGTCATGCCCAAAAAAGCTGGAAAAAAAAAAGCTGAAGCTCAGGTGGCAACATTAGTGAAAAAGAGTGGGAGGGACGGGGGGGAGAAACAGCACATGAGGGCAAA
>JAODAL010059025.1:0-21733 GCA_025379985.1 Phyllomedusa bahiana
TGGTTCTGCCCTGGGGGGGAGTCGTCCTAGAAGGACGTCCCAAAAAAAGAGCCTGGGTTTGGGGGGGGACCCAAATTGCTACTGTCAGCCCACTGGGTTTGCGGGACAGCTGTTTTTAGCATGGTGGTTTTCCGGGCCATTGGGGGTTTTGGCCCTTTTCCCCCGGGAAAGCTGCAAAATGGGTGGGTGGCTTTTTCCCCGCTTCCCAGGTCTCCGGGGGCCATGTTGGATTTTTTGGGGGCCGGACCCGGGGATGGCTATAAAAAGCCTGTCTCTTAAAGTGATGGGGGGGCGGGGTTTTGGTTGCCAGAACCGGAGCGGGCAGTGGAGCTGAAGCGAGGTTTCTGGCCCCAAGGGGGCTGGGGGAAAGCCTTTTTCCAGGTATCGCACGTGGCTTTTGGTCTCGGAAATTAGGCCCCCTGACCACTATTAGAGAGGGTTTTCTACTTTATTTTTAAAGTAGTGGCCGGGCCCCCCCTGGGGGTTTTTTGTTTATTTGTTTTTTGGAATGCGTGCTATTTTACCTGTGTGGAATAAAACAGGTGAGGCCATTTTGAAGAAAAAAGTTCTTTTGTCAGATTTCCTTTTGTTGGGTGCCACCCGGTTGAACAAAGGGGAAATCCAGAGCTAAAGTCCCCCAGGAGGGGCCCAAGTTTGGCTTTCCAAAAACCCCCAAGTGGGGGCTTTTTAACCTAGGAAAAAATTTCCTCCATGCCTCCGGACGGGTTAAAACACAGCCCTGACTTGCCTGAGATGATGAAACCCTGAGAACTGATGCGCCACCTTGCACAGTTTCTGGCCCCCGAACCATTTGGCCTAATGAAGCCAAAGGAAATTGTGAAAACTGTCGGGCCTTGTTTGGGTTTTTGCGGAGAGAAAGGTCCGTGTCCGCATCTGTGTCCGTCTCCTCCCTCGGTGGGGGGACCTTTTTGTTTCAGGGGTGTCCAACGATCGTTTTTCCCGAAAATAAGATCCCACCCAAAGTCATGCTGACAAGGGGATTGTCCGCACTGGGCCTTTTTGGGGGCTTCTTAAAAAAGGGAAGGATGGTTTCCCGAGCTCTTTCCCCGGCCCCCCCACTCTCGGTGGTTCAGCACCCCCAGGTCCGAAAAACCCCTGCTTTTCAGGCCATGGGGTTAAATTTGTACTTTCGTAAATGGCATTTTTCCTCTGCCACAATTCCCGGAGCATGTGGAGGGTGGAATTCCACGGTTGCCACGTCAACAATTAGAGGTTTTAAGGGGAAAGGGGGGAAACTGACGCTGCAACGCAGCCCGGGGTGGACGAAGCAGGGGCGAACGGCGGAAGTGCGAACCCCGACCTCGACCTTCCCTTTAGCAGGCGTCCAACCCGGGTTTAAAAAACCCCCCTTTAGAAATTTTTTGGACGACAAGGTTTTATGACAAAGTGCCAGGCAAGGGGTGTGCTCCAACCTAAACCCATCTTAAGGGGGGCCCGCCCAAATTTGCCCGTTTTTCGCACCCACCTTGCCTTGGGGACAAGGTTCTTGTCACCCACCCCCCCCCCTCGGGTTTTCGTTGCTTTTGAGCCGTTTCCCAGCTCCTGCCTGTGGGGGACGGTCTTTCCCAAAGGAGGTTTTTTTTTCAAAAACCCGGGCCCGGTGTCTCTGGGAACGTGAAAGCCACCAGAGGGCCCCCTTTTGGGGGGGGAGCCCCTTTTCACCATCCCGCGGTTTTTTAAGAGCGTGCGCCCGGGCCGAGAGCCCCCCCGTCACCCCCAGAGACATCCCCCCAGCTTTACCCAGGGGATTTTTTCACAGAGATATGCGGCCTTGGCCGTTTTTTAGTCCATGGTCGGTTGGGGGAGATGGATTTCCGGACACGATGCAGGGCAACGCGCTTGAAAATTTTTTGGGTTACACGTGGTGGCCAGGGGAGGGACGGGCTTTTCTGGCAAAGAAATGCCTGTTCCCGGGATCTGGTTT
Organism: Phyllomedusa bahiana; assembly: GCA_025379985.1. Classification (NCBI taxonomy): domain Eukaryota; kingdom Metazoa; phylum Chordata; class Amphibia; order Anura; family Hylidae; genus Phyllomedusa; species Phyllomedusa bahiana. The sequence goes on from JAODAL010059025.1 coordinate 1,946, forward strand.
GGGGGGAGGCGAGGGCCATGACGTGGCCCGGAAACCCCTCTTGTCCCCCCAAAAAGGAAAAGGGAAAAAATTTTCCCAAAGGGCCCCAAAACCCTTTGGGAATGCCGAAAATTTCGGGTTTTTGGCTTTGGGAGGGTTTTGGGGGTTAAAAGTGTTTTTTTCTGCCCCCCAAAACCCCTGGAAGAAAAAGAAGGCTGGCTGCTAGACTGGCCGCTTTTACGGCGTGAAGGTCGTAAAACCCTGGCGGAAGGAAAAGGGGTAGGTTTGGGTCTCGGGTGGTTTGGGGTACCGGGGGCGACGGTAAAGGGCCCTAAAAGCAGAGGCTGAACCCGATAATGACTCTGGGGGACAGGGGCAGCTGGGGAAAACGCTTGGTGGTGGCGGGGGGGAAGGAGGAGGCGGAGAAAAAGGGGGGTTTTTTTTCCCGTGGTTGGGGGCCCCGGGCGTCGGTCGGGCCTTTTTTTGGCCAAGTTGCCCCCTTTCCATTTAAAACCATGAAATTGGGGCATGGGGACTAGACTGTTGGTGGGGTTAACCACTTAAGGTTCTTCCTCTAATTATGCGTTTCCCCGGCAAAGGCGGCATATGCCCATCGGGGGTTTAATCGAGGCTTGCTCAAAAAAGGGCCCCCAGGCTTGGGGGAGGCCCCGGGACCTTTTTGGGCGGGAAAACGAGGGGGAGGGGGGTTTGCGCTGACCGTGGGTTTGGGGGAAAATCATATCACCCGGACTTTGGGGGAACCCCGCCCCCCAATCCCTTTTTTGGCGGGATCCTTTTAATTGCCACTACCCCATTGTCCCCCTCCTCGTCCACGATGAAGCGCTCGCAAGAAATATTTGGGGAAAAAAAGACCAGGTTTGGACCGAAAGGGCGTCATCATCATCATCTTCAAAAAGGGTGATTTGGGTTTCCCCTGACTTTCTGCATCCAAAGCTGGGGGGCAAAACAACCCAAGGGGCATGCAAGGCGTTGCCGACCCCCCCGGGATTTTTTGCCGTTTGCCCGGGCTTCCTTCACCTCCTCTAAAGGGCCCCAATCAGAAAAAAAAAGGGGGGGCGTAAAGAGAAAGAAAAAATCTCTCTTAAATTTAAAAAAAATGCCTTCTGCCCCCAAAAACCCATTTTGCCCTTTAAAAAGAGGTCTTCAGACAATGGATTATCCACAGTGGTGGGTAAAACGGTTGACTTTTGGGCCTGTTTCATTTTGGGAAGGAAAATGCTGATAAAATTTGCTGAGGCGACATTTGTGGCCGTGACTGCGAGGACGAGGAGGAAAAGACTGCAAAGATGCGGTTGCTTTAAAACCACTAAAGGGGACAGATTGCACGATGTTGTTACTTAGTTTTCACGGGGCCCTGCCCCCAGCGATGCCCCAGGCCTAAAGGCCCCCTGCAACTGACGATCCCGGGCCCATGGGGTGTTGTGCCAGCACGGGAAAGGAGCACCTTCTCCCCCGTACCTTCCCTCCATGTGCTACCCCCCCTTTGCTCCTTCCCAACCTAAAATTTCGCTCCATGTTCAAAAATAAAAAAAATTTTGAGAAGGTATGGAATATTTTTGGGGAAAGCCCTCTTATTAAAAGAGGGAAAAATACAGCTATTATCAAACCCCTCTAATCAAAAAAAAATTTCCTGGATTCAAATTTAATTGCAAGGTGTCTATCAAAAATCTGGACGGGCAAAAGCCCAAAAAAAACGTTTTCTGTTTTTTTTGGGGTAAAATTAAACGGTATTTTTTGAAACCTTTCAATTCACCCTGTGGGTGAATAAGAATTAGTTTTAAAATTTACGTAGATGCTGCATCAATGAAACAGTGCTAGGTGCGCAAAAGAAAAAAAACACTTTAATTTTTAGGGTTTTGATAAATAAACGGTTTTTTTTTGGAAACCTTTCAATTCCCTGTGGTGAATATAAAATTTTGCTGTTTTAAGTTTTACGTAGATGCGGGGTTCAAAAAACCAGTTTTGGGTCCCGAAAAAGTAAAAAAAAAACACAAACTGTTATTTTTGTGATTAATAAAGGGTTATTTTTTGCCCCTTTAAATTTCACCTGGGGGTGAAATATAAAATTTGCTTTTTTAAAAATTTTAACGTAGTTTCTGCGTCAAAAAAACATGCGGGGGTGCGCAAAAGTAAAAAAAACACGTAACTGTTATGTTTTGATATAATAAAGGTATTTTTTGAAACCTTTTTTCCAATTCACCTGTGGTGAATATAGAATTCCCTTTTTTTAAAGATTTAGTAGATGCTGCTTAAATTTGAACGGGTGCGGGGTTTGCCAAAAGTCAAAAAACAGGGTAACTTTTTATTTTTTTTGATATAAAAAACGGTATTTTTTGACCTTTCAATTCACCTGGGGGTTTGAATATAAAATTTGGGCGTTTTAAGATTTACTTAGATGCTGGCAATAAACCCAGTGTGGGTGGGGGCAAAAGTAAAAAAACCCACGTAACTTTTTATTTTTTGATATAAAAAACCCGGTATTTTTTGCACCTTTAAATTTCCCCCCCGTGGTCAATGAACAGTGCTGGGTGCGCAAAAGTAAAAAAACACGTAACGGGAAATTTTTTGATATAATAAACGGTTTTTTTTTTGAAACCTTTAAATTCCCCTTTTGGGGGAAAAAAGAATTTTTGTTTTTTAAGTTTTTTACGTAATGCGCTTTCAAGAACAGTGTGGGTTTTGGCAAAAGTAAAAAAAAACACGTAACTGTATTTTTTCGTACGATCCCGGGTATTTTTTGGCAAAAAAAACAACCTTTCTGACTAAAAGATTGCTGGATTGAAATTTTAAAGGAAAAAGGTGGATATTATCAACAGTCCCCAAGGGTTTTTAAGGGGTAAAATTAACACCTATTTTGAAATGAAATACGGGATAATAAAAGTGGATTTTTGCAGCTAACAAAAAAAAAGACCTGAAAGGTTTTTAAAAAAAGGGATTTTTTTCCCAATATAAGTTCCAGGCCCCCAAATATCCAGGAAAAAATTTAAAACAAACTTTTTAATAATAAAGAAAATTCCATACAATGTTTTAAACACTAATTTCTTGGTAAAACTTTATCCGTGTTCTTTTATAATAGAGCTTGTCGGGGTTCCCCCGGGCGGCCCCCCCCCCCCCCCCGTTTCCCATCGCCGTAAATTTACAGCGGTAAAATTCTGTTTTAAAATTCTCTAGCAAACTACATAAAATGTTCAAACCCTTAATCTAACAAAAATTGGGAAAAGGGATCCCCAGCAAATTAGTAGGGGTTTCTCTGTGCAGAAAAAGAAAATTTTTTCGCTGAGTTTTTGGGCCCAAAGGAAAGAGCGCAGGTCCTTTCCCTATAAACCCGCTGAGAGACACGAGGCTGAAACAGGAAACGCTTTACTATTTAAAACGAGGTATGTGTTTTTTTCCAGCCAATCGCAACCTTTACACACCCCCAGTCATGACGCCCGCACACACATCTACCCTGCTCTATTCGTAATCTCATTTGCTGGCCCCCCAAAAAATTACGGGAAAACCCGCCAAAAACGCGCGATTTTAAATAGATGATGCACAGTTTTTAAAAACCTTTAAATTTAAATCGCATGATCTGGTTTTTTTCCGATCACCAAAAAAACCTTGTCGTTTTTAAACTTTGTCGTTTAAAAATCGCTCAACACTAGTATTGCCCAATCAAATTCGAAGGGGGGACAGTTCAATATACAGAAAAAAGGCAAAAAAGAGCTGTTTGGGTTTTTGAACTTTGCGGGGGGGGTTGGCCCATCTCTTTCCCAAACAGAGCGCGAGCTTTCCCTTTTTCCTATTCCCGTCTATGGCCAGATCGGGGCAAAAGAAATCTCAGGCCTTTTCCCGGGGCCGGCGCATGGGGATGAAAAAAAAAAATCGTTTTTATTTAAATGTAAAAAATTATCTGAAAAAAGACTGAAAAATTTCCCATAAAAACATCGATCAAAAACCCTAAAACGTTTGTCCCGAGGGCCGGGGTACTTTAAAGGGAAATTTCGGGTAAAAGGAAAATTTCCGGGGGAAATTCCGTAATTTTAAAAATTTTGTAAGGGACTTCTCATTTGGGGCAATTTAAACCCAAACCCAAACAAAATAGGAGGACAGTGAAACCCTTATAAGCTATGGAGAAGTATGGACCAATCAAATTCAAAGGCGGGACAGTTCAAAATACCGTAAAAAAGGGAGAAAAAAAGCTGATTGGGTTTAGCCCCGGCGGGGAGTATGGGAAACCACCCAAAATTTTGAGTGCGTCTTTTTTGAGTGGGGGAAAGAAGGGCGCGAAAGAAGGGGGCCCTAAAAGTTATTACTGTCTTTGGGGAAAAATTCTTGTACTTGGGGATTGGTTGGGGGGGAAGAGGGGGGGGTCCAGCTTAGTAATCAGCGTGGTTCCTTTCATAGAAATTCTATGGGGAAAAAAAATGAGAAAACAAATTTTGTTTGTGTTGGCTAAAAGGGCGCAGTTATTTGGACCAATGGGAGAGTGGGGGGACGCTTTATGGGGGGTTTTCTAATGGGAATCTTTTAATAAAACTGTTTTAAAGGCCCCAAATCAAATTTTAATACTTTCCCCAAGTTTTTTCCGATCCCGTTTAAAAAAAAATGGAAAAAAAAAATAATAATTTGGGGGGAACGAAATAAAGAAATAAAAAAGAATTTAAAATTTAAAAAATATTTTTTTTTGTTGGGCCCCCCTATTATTGATCATTTTTTTACAGAGATCGGTACAACTTCCTTAGTCTTTTCATTTAAAATTTTTGCCAAAGTACAGTTTTAAAAAAAAGATTGCTTTTGAAAAACCCCTAAGAGCGTCGCTTTGCTCTCCCATTGGGCCAAATAAAAACCCCGGGCCCCTTTTTTAAATTAGCCAAAACACAAACAGAGCTCGCTCTGCAAATTTTTTTTCCCCATAGAACTCTATGAGAAGGTTTGCTCGCCGCTGATTGACTAAGCTGGACAAGTCCCTTTTCCCCCAACCAATCACAGTACTAGAATATTTCCCATAGACAGTAATAACTTTTAGGGCGCCCTTCTATCGCGCCCTTCTTTCTCCACTCAAAATAGACGCACTACATATGATTGGTGGATTCATATCTGCTGCCTGGGCTCAAGCAATCAGCTCTTTTCTGCCTTTTTACTGTATTTTTGAACTGTCCCGCCTTTGAATTTGATTGGTCCATACTTCTCCATAGCTTATAATGGTTCACTGTCGCTCCTATTCTGATTGGTTGGTTTCTGCCGACCAATGAGAAGAGCTTACAGAATTTGAATTACTGTATTTCCCGGCAATTCTTTATATCGCAATTCCTGATGTAGCGCCGGTCTCGGCTACAAACGCGTTGTTAGGGATCTGATTGATTTATTTTTATAGAAGGTTTCAGCTCTTTCAGATAATATTTTACACTTAATAAAAACGATTTTTTTAATCATACTCCATGCGGCACGGCGCTGAGAGCCGAGATTTCATTGCCCTGATCTGGCCATAGACTACAATGGGACAAAGTAGCTCACGCTCTGATTGGCCGAGATAGCCAAGCCTACGCTACTTCAACCAATCAGCTCTTTTCTGCCTTTTTACTGTATTTTGAACTGTCCCGCCTTTGAATTTGATTGATCAATACTTCTCCATAGGTTAGAATGGGTCCCTGTCGCTCCTGTTCTGATTGGCCAGGATTGCCAAGTCCCCGCTAGCTCAACCAATCAGCTCTTTTCTGCATTTGTACTGTATTTTGAACTGTCCTGCCTTTGATTTTGATTGGTAAATTCTTCTCCATAGGTTTTTATGGGTCACTGTCGCTCCTATTTTTCGCTATTTTCCAGCCTGTCTCGAATCGAAATACATGTTCAGCGCAGTCCCGCACTGCGCCTAAGTCCCGCACTGCGCCCCACACACTGGCGAGGCGGTGACTTTTCCACGCATGTATGAGCGCAACTCCTCGGACAGCGAATTTAGCGCAGTCCCGCACTGCCCTTACACACTGGCGAGGCGCGGGGTTTTTTTAAACACGGCATGTATGAGCGCACCTCGGGCGCCGACATACATGAGGCGCAAATTTCGCCAGAAAACTGGCGAAAACGTGCGCTCCGACGCGGCGAGATTCATACATGTCACCCTATGTGTGTTCTCGTTGGCTGCAAAAATCACGTGACCTCGTTTTGTCTAAGCAACTGCAGTTCCTGTTCAGCTCATTCTCTGTCTATGTCACCTCACAGCAGGACGTCTCGGCGTTTAAACCAATAGCTGTTCTAACAGTTCTGACAGATAGGCTCTTCTAATACACAAAACAATCCACCTAGCTGTAGCCTAGAATAGAGTTAGATTAGATAATTTCACTTATTATTTAGTTAGAGAAAGTTTTAAAGATATCTACTGGTGTGTGCGGTGCCGGGGGGAGGGAGGGGATGGGCGGCAGGAGGAGAGGCTTTGGAAAGGAAGGGTGATATTGTGTAGCCTAGTGGGTTCTGTGACCTTGAATTGAAAAAGCAATCTTTTTTACCACTTTTTTGGCCAGCAGACCTCTGATAGGAGGTGAAATTGTCTCTTGTTTTTCCAGTTCTATTGCACTCACTGCGTGTCAGTGTTCCCAAAACCAGCATAACTTATCCCTATAACTTTAAATAGTTTTACTGAAGTCCATGCGTCTGTTTGGCGTGAAGAGTTCACTTGTACGCAAATTGTGTTATACATATTTCCTAGTAAATTGCGCCTGTTGTCAGTGGTGCGAAGACCGCCATAATAATTCATATAACATTTAAATACTCTTATTGCAGTCTGTGCTTCTGTTTGCCGCAAAGAGCTCAGTTGTACGCAAATTGTGTTATAAATATTTCCTAGTAAATTGCGCCTGTTGTCAGCGGTGCCACGACCGCCATATTAATCCATATAACATTTAAATACTCTTTTTGCAGTCTGTGCGTCAATGTCCAGTTCAACTAAAATGGTGGTTCAAAGATTACTTTCTTCCAGCACTTTTCAATCTTATAATTTGAGGTTCTATCAAGGGCATCTTTGTTGGTTTTGGGGCATGCCTCTGTAAAAGAAACCAATAGTAAAGGTCTTATTGACATAAAGCTAATTTGCCGCGATTCAATGCCATCAAAAAATGAAGAGCGGTTACTGGGTGTCCACCCTCCTTAATACATGTTCCAAATAAAAAAATTAGCAATTTCCTTCAACCCACTTGACAACAGAATGCAGGAATTTGACACAGGCCTCCACTGGAGACATCTGTTGCGTCAACTTCATGTTCTAATGTCACGGTGGTACAACGTCAGCAACGTGCCAGCAGTAGAATGGCAAGTAACCGCAGCAGCAGCAGTAGCAAGATTGGAAAAATATATATTTTTTTTTAAATAGTCAATTTCTTATTGGGAATGTGTATTCTGAGTGTCCATAAGGGCATTCTGCACTTTTGGTGGCCATCTAATCACTTTTTTGCACTTTTGGCGGCCGTCCAATCAGTGCAGAGCACAGAGAAGTGTCAAAAACATCATCGCTAAGGTGTAGGGCTCTCATTGGCTGCTAAAATCACATGACCATTGGCCTCAGTCAGCTCATAGCCTCACACGGCTTTCATTACCACCTGTATGCTGACGATACCCAACTCTACATCTCCGGCCCAGATGTCACTTCTCTACTCTCCCAGATCCCTGACTGTCTGTCCTCCATCTCCTCCTTCTTCTCATCACGTCTCCTAAAACTAAATGTGGAGAAAACAGAACTCATCATCTTTCTGCCGTCCAACTCTACCCCTGCCCCTGATCTCTCTATCTCAGTCAACGGCTCTACACTATCACCTGTTCCGCAAGTCTGCTGCCTTGGGGTAATCCTAGACTCCGCTCTATCTTTCAAACCACACATCCAAACCCTCACCTCTGCTTGCCGCCTCCACCTGAAAAACATCTCTCGCATCCGCTCATTCCTCAACTATGACACTACAAAAATGCTGGTCCATGCCCTTGTCATCTCCCGCCTAGACTACTGCAACATCCTTCTCTGTGGCCTCCCAGCTAGCACCCTCGCTCCCCTCCAATCCATTCCCTTATACTCTCTGCACCTCTGCCCCGTCTATCCTCCTCTCCTCCGTCTCAGTACTAACTCCTCTGCCTCTCCTCTCTCGCCAATTCCCTTCCAACTCGCTCCCTCGCCTTCTCCGCCCCCCCATTGCTCCTCCACAATTCAATTTCTTCCATACTAACAAACTCTCCTCACTTCCGTCAGCTGCTTTCCCTGCCTACCTCACTCTGCTATTTCCTCACTTCTGCCCCCCTCCTGTCTTCCCCTCCTTGTAGATTGTAAGCCCTCGCAGGTAGGGTCCTCTCTCCCTCTGTCGTACCAATTGTCATTAATCACTTATCATTGTACTCGTTTGACTTATGTTATGTATGTAACCCCCTTGAATGTACAGCACCCTGGAATCAATGGTGCTTTAAAATACTTAATAATAATAATAATATAATAATAATAATAATAATAATAATAATAATAATATATATTTCACTGTACTGCCTTGTGAATGCCATTTTCAGCTCACTCTCTATACTGTAAAGACTGCTCTTAGTTAGTTGGATAGCATTTTTTTCTATATATACATCAATAGTTAGGGAGTTTGGTACTGCTGGATGCATCTTTCCCACACCCAGAAGTTGTTATTTGGGGACATTTTCAGGCTCACATAATGCCTAACTCTCATGTACATGGATATTTATTATTGTCACGTACCCATTCACCAGCACGTGACTGGGGGCCACTGTAATGGAGCGGATTTATTTCAACTTGCACTCACCTCTCACTCAGGCAGCGAATCAAGCATAAATCACACCCCAAGACAGTTCCAGCCCAACAAAATATCCGCTGCCACCACCTTCCTTCAATAATTAAAAAGAATCAGACGAAACAAATCTGATCCCAACAATATACTTAAAAAAAAAACTTAGAAAAGAAAAAAAAATGTTTACCAGGTTACCTCACTGCTCTCCAGCAGCTACAAAAAAAAACACTCCTTCAAGGAAATGGATTTGTGCAGCGACAAGAACTAACGTATTAACTTTAAATTTTTTTTAATATGAAACGGTTTACAGTGCTTACATAAAAATTCAATAACAATGAGTATGACATATGTAGCAAACAGATATAAAATAAAAGGAATAAACTTAGAAAGTCCTTACACTTAGGAGGTTTGGCTTTCAAATCCGATGGGCATGGAAGAAGGGAGATGTAACACAGCTCAATCCAGAATTGATCCCCAAACTATGTACAAAGAGCTGACCCTTGGACAATGGGTCTTATACTCTACTCAGCCATCTCAGGTTTTCCCTACCTCCCTCATAACTATGCTTGATATCACTGGCTGAAAGATATAATGAGGTGGGTGGCGCTTGATGTCTGAGGGTTGTTTCTTACTATCCCCACAACACGGGACCCATGTTTATGACTGGCAATATGTCAGAGGTCAGCCATGCCTGATAAGATGCTCTCCTTTAATCAAGCAGTGATGGCACTTAAGTATACAGAACGGGTCGTAAAACATAATAAATATGGCTACAGCCCATATTGTACAAACAAGTGGTAATTAGAACTGTCAAAAGAGACCGGTGTGAGATTCTGCAGACCTATGCTACAGATTCTATTCCCAGAGGGGGGTGGAGGTCTTTGGGCTGTGGCAATACTGACAATACAAGCAATGCTGAATAACACTACCAAATACACCTAATACATACATACAATTCCTATAACAGTTATAAACAGACCTTATGATAATATCATCGGACATTGTCCTCACAATTATACAGAGTGTTTGGATTTGCTAAATCATACTCAGTGCCCAAAAGTTCAATTTTTGCAGTTTTGAGGGTTCAGTAATTGTATAACACATCATCTCCAAATCTCCTATGTGTCAAAAGGGCTTTTGGGCCCCCTCAGGGTGCAGGGTCTTGTAGCAGCTGCTACTGCTGCACCTCCTATAGCTACGCCCCTGCTTGAAAACTGTCCTAATCTTTTCCATTGAAAGGAATGAAGTATTTTAGCCTCTCAATTTTTTTTGTCAGTCTTAGAGCCAAATTTTCTTTACTACGTTGTTCCACGTATCCAGTTTACTTTTATGGATGGTAAATCCAGCTTCTCCTCACCTGCATAGGTATAAAATTAACCAGAACACCAGAACATCTTCTCCTATAGACTTTAATGGGGTTCGAAGTTCGAGTTCGAATAGAACTTCGAAAAGAACTCACAAAAGTTCGAGGTTCTAGTCAAACTAGAACTTTTTACTGTTCGCTCAACACTATTTATAAATTAAGTTTAGTTTCGTTAGTAAGAGTTCAGTTTGGGGTGAGTGCTAGTGTTCATTGTTCTGTTCACTGGAACAGACCTCGGGTCTGGAGCAATGACCGGACTCCAGATAATGAAGGGCCCTACTTAACCCTTTTGGAAGCCTGGGTCTCCACCAGACTACAGCTGGCAGGTCCCAATCACTGTTTACTGGCCATGGATCTCTACAGTGAACTATAGACTTTTATGGAAGGAGTTACTGGCTGGTTTAACAGAAGGAGACTTCCTTGGAACAGGTACACTGGGAAGTGTGTACCCGAGAGGTAGTGCATAGGAAGTCCCCAGCTGGCCTACCAGAGAAATTGGTGTCCAGACTGTTGCCTCTGGCCTGGCTCATCTAGATTCAGTTCTCCTGGGGTCACTCTGCTATACACTTGTAGACTATCTGGAAGTTGCTAGGATGTCAGTTCTCCTGAGGTTAGTAAATTCCTTGTAGTACCAAGACTGCATCCGACTAAGGGACTGCTTTGGAAGGGAACTCTGACAGCTGCTAGCTGAAACATGGCTGAGAAAGGACTGTAACCTAATGAAGGAGAGATGCCATGTATAATAACGTGCCAGTAAATAAAAAGGGACAAGTGATGCTTTGTTCCAACTTTAATCCTTCATCTGCCTCCTGAACAACATCACGGGTGCCTCTACACTACCAACATAACAGCAGAAGAGGACTACTACCACTATCGTGGAGTGTTCCCCGGGGGTTAGAAACACTGAAATCAAGTCACAGGTCCCCATACGACTGTGCTTAGACCGGGGGAAGCAAGAGAAGTTTAGTGAATGGCAGCAACCGTGACAAGTATGAGAGGGCCTAGTGCGAGTCACTATCACTCCCATCTTCTATGCTGCTCTAGCCCATGGCCTACCACATTTGTCATGCTAAATAGATACTTAATAGTCTAACAAAGAATTTTAAAAGTGAAACTACAGGAGTTTGCCCACTTTGTCCACTGGCTCATGTGGATGGATAGGCAATAAGACTTATTGTTTGTTTGTTTGTTTGTTTGTTTGTTTGTTTGTTTTTTAAACCTACTAGAAAAAGATAGGTAAATATTTTCTAAAAATAACACTTTAGTTGCAAACAATAGAAAATCTTACCTGATTAAACTAGGTTATGTATAGCTAGCCTTATTTAGACCACAGACATTAAAGAGCACCTGTCACAAAGTTTATGCCCCCTTTGCTGAGGACAGCACAAGCTAGAGTCAGACATGCTGTTTCCAACGCTGTGTCCCTTATTCTAGAAGATGCTGTAGTTTTAGAGTATTTAATGCTGAAACCTGCAGTTTTCAGCCAGAAAAGAGTCATGAAAAGAGTCTGTTTTTTTCATATCCTGCGGGGCTAGCCTTTGGTTGGAGGGGCTAACACAGGTTCATGAATACGATTTGAGCATTAAATGCTCTAAAACTACAGCATCTTACGGAAGGGACACAGCGCTGGAAACAGCATGTATGACGATAGCTTGTGCTGCCCTCAGCAAGGGGGGCATAAACTATGTGAGAGCTTCATTTATGAAAACTGTCTAGGTCTAAGCCTTTCTTTGCTGCCCATAGCAACCAGTTAGAGCTCCCCTTTCATTTTCTTTTGAGCACTATATGAAATGAAAGGGGAGCTCTGATTGGTTGTTATGGGCAACATAGAAAGTCTTAGACTGAGACAGTTTTCATACATGAGGCCCTAACTGTAAATTTACCTCCCATGTATTCTCATCATCTTTTTTTTACTACTCAGATACCAAAACTAACTGATTGTTCAGCAATCGTCTGTTTGTGAAATATAGGTAAAAAAAAGTATATAATGGATCAAATTTTTCCAAAAACGGTTTATTATTTTCTTTCTTTAATGCAGTTTTCTAGGAAAATTATTGTAATTGATAAGGAATCAACATGTGCCCAGTTAATCACCACTTCCTGGTCCTGTTTTGCCAAAAAGGACTGCCAGTCACTCTCTCACATTATCTCTTTAGCCAGTGATTTGCTAAATGGCACTACCTGTATGCAAAAATGGGACAAGGAAGCTGTTAACATCCAGGACCCAATGAGCACAGGATTGGCTGTTGAGAAGAATCAGGAAGGTGAGTGATATTTTTTAACCCACACTGACCTTAAATAAATTAAAAATATCACAACGCTTAGGCTATGTCTGCACAGCAATGTTAAAATACCGTCCGAAATCTGACAGCATTTTAACATTGCTGGGCCATGGTTTTTGGTGCAGATTTGTGCTAAAAGCCACGGTCGGTTTTCGAAATTGCTGTCGGCCCTGTGCATTGAATGTACAGGAATCCAAAGGCAGTCCCACGGAATAAGCGGCATGTTTTAAAATCTGCTGGAATCCGACAGATTTCCAAACCGATCATAAAAGATTTGTTATTGGTGTCTATGCAGCACTGTGCACCGTAGGAATTGGGATGGATTTTAAAAACTGAATCCGCCGAAAATCCGACGAGAATAACGTGCTGTGTAATAAAACTTAGAGTAGTAACATGTTATCTGTCATGACCGTGCCTATTCAGGCCACAGCACGGTCCTTGGTTCGTAAGGAACAGCAGAGGTTGCGCTTTTGGTCATGATTTGTGACTGTTCTGTGCATGTATTTTGCAGTGTCTGAACAAGGTCTGGTTTGGTTCGCTTGTGTGTTAATTGATTTCTGCCACACCCGTCTGTTCTCTGCTGACTTCTTTCTGGGCAGCAAACAGTTAAACCAGTGTTATTGACAGCTGTCTCTGCCACTCAGTCCATGTTTTGTGTGGATGATTGTCAGAGGGCAGATCCTATCACGCCTTCAGCCAGGGCTCTGTTATCCTACTTATAGTTTGCTTGAGCCTTTGCTCTTTGCCTGTGATAGCCTTTGCTTGAACTGGTGCGCCTATTTCTCTTTGGTCCTGTCCTCTGACCTTCCTTTTGCCTCACGATTCTTTGCTTCACGATTGTTCTCTCCAGCTTTGACCTACACCGCCTGATTTCCCGAGTTTGTGTTTGTTTATCTTAGGTGTTCTGTGTTTTTCATGTACTTAGAGTAGGGATCGCTATCCAGTTGCCAGCAACTACTTAGGGTCGGGTGGGCAAGTAGGCAAATACAGATTTGGGGCTCTAGTGTCAGGGCTTATCTTCTGGCTGTCCCTTTCTGTTCTTCTGCTGCGGGTCTCTAACATCAAATTATTAACAATCCCCATTTTACAACAAGATGTTTTATTAAACACTGAACATTTCACACTATCTATCATATAAAAATTTACTCTCTATTCCCATCCCCATCCAATGTGACTGCCCATTATGTCATTAAGTAGTCTTTGATTTTACAATTAAACAATAGTGGTGTCATGATCATGCCTGACAGAACCTCAGCTTTGGGCTCTGTTCGCCGGCCACGGCCGTTGCGACGGAAGCCCTGGTTTCTTACTTGATGTTTTGTATTGTATTCACTAAGTGTGAACTGTGTTCTCCTCGCTCCTTGCTTGATTGATTCCTGGCCCACGCCCTGGCCAGGAATCCTCCAGCACTCTGGGAGTTAATGAGTTTCTCCTTTTTGATTGACAACCTTCTGTTCCTATCCAGCCTTGTGTTTCTTTCCACCTATGACCTCAATCCTGCCTCCCTTGGTTCCTATATTAAGGTTCATTTCACTTCATCATTGCCTGCTAATAGTGGTCTTCTGCCTGTAGCTAGCCTTGACTTTATGCTGTCCTTTCTGTTACCTGACCCTGCTGTGCTTCTGACCATTCTCTCTCCTAGTGATTTGGTACTGTTCCGCCCGACCGGTATTGACCTTTGGCTTGGACCCCGGTTTTACTCTTCTGTCTCACGTCTCTGTACCGCGTTACCCGTACTGTTGCCGACTTTGGACCGCCTGACCACGCTTATTGTTCTGTGTCTGTTTGTCCCGTCTGTGTCACACGTATATCAGTGCAGCGATCAGTCTTCTGGTTGGGGCCGACCTATTAAGGAGTCGGGTTCCCCAAAAGGCAGGGACAGGGGCTGGGATCAGAGTCAGGGCCCACTTGTCTGTGTCTGTGCATGTGTCCCTGACCGGTCCCTGACAAGTGGACTGTTAAAGAAATACAGACTTTCATCAATATTTCATGCTATGTATTGTTAATAAAAAGGTAAAGATGGAAATACTTATTATAACAGTACACATAAGTTTTCTGCCTACTAGCCATGTGCAATGTTACTTTTACTGAAAGTCTCAGTATCAAACCACTAAAGTAATCTAGCCAATTTCTAATTGACTTTTCCAAATGCAATTTCTTGAATATGCAATTTCTTGAATATGAATCTGAATAGACCTAGAAGAGCGTGAAATTCAAACCTCAAGCCCACAAAAATGAAGAACACTTTTATATTTACTTCTAACAAAAACTCATTTAACAGTGACTGATCTTCATATGTGCCATATACAAACTCCGTACCACTATAGCCAAACAGTTCATCTGCTTTTCAAATGCTGATTGTACTGGCACAACACAAACACAAATATTTATTTTTTCACAGTAATCTTTCTTTATAAAATTCTATGCTATTACAACTATTGGTACCAAGGACAATTTTCCTACTAGTGCCTATGGTGATTGGCCATAGTGGACACATGCACATGCCTCTGAGTTTGCAGTCTATCAATTTATTATTTAGGTATTTTCCACTAGTATTTCTGTTAGAGAATTATAAGATGTCTCTGTTCTCAAAATGTATAAGCCATGTGCATGATCCCTATAAATATGAATGTAGTGCAGCTCCTGACAGACAGCAACATTAGCAATTGTGATTGCCACAGAAAAAAGGAATTTTGGGAGACATACTGTTGTCTTCAACACTTTTGAAAACTGAAAAAAGGAAAGTGTTGCTTATTAGCCCTTTTCTTAGATTTGTATTTGGCTTGTCTACTTTAATCAAGCAATCCCTTTTTTGATTAAGGATATTCCCTACAGCTGAGAGGCCTTGCATCCAAAGCAGACACAAAGGGGAACATGTATGAAAACTGTCTAGGTCTAAGACTGTCTCTGTTGCCCATAGCAACCAACCAGAGCTCCCCTTTTATTTTTTCAGAGCACAATATTAAATAAAAGGGAAGCTGTGATTGGTTGCTATGGATAACAAAGAAAGTCTTAGACCTGGACAGTTTTCATACAATTCCTCCTTTGTGTCTGCTTTGGATGCAAGGCCTCTCACCTGTATAAATGCTTCTGTAGGGAATATCTTTAATCAAAAGGGATTGCTTGATTAATGTAGACTGGCCAAATACAAATCTAAGAAAAGGGCTAATAAGCAGCACTTTCCTTTTTTCAGTCTTCAAAAGGAGTGCTGAAAACAACAGTTCCTATTTTGTTATTGCTAGACTTGTACTTATCTCATTGTAAATGCAGACACAAGGAGTAGCAATATGGCTAATGAACAGAGGAAATGAGTTTCAGCATTGTAATCGGCATCATCACAGGATGAAACCTAGTGGCTCAGATGTAAAATGTATTTCCACCTTGATTTCAGACAAGTATACATATAATTATAATACAGAAGCATGGCATTATATTACAGTAAACATTTGCAGTTGTTTACTGCACATTGAACTAGAGATGAACCCTGTGTTGTTACTAGATTGCAGTCTGTAATATGTTAACCCTCCTGCAGCAAAACTGTTACACAATATAATTTTCATGTAATTATTTTTTATGTAATTATTTTTTTTAAAGTAAGAAGATCAATCTAAAACTTGAAATGCAAAAAATATCACCTATTTGAAGGGGTTTTATCGTTACAAAGATCATGTCTCAGATTATGGGGACAGTAAAAATAAGCACTTTTGTAATTGGGTTGCATTACCTCTGTCACTTGGTTTAGCAGATATCAGCTTCGCTGTAAATCTGTCTTCTATTTCTGCTGTTGCTGGTCAGAACGCCCCCTGGTCGATTCCTGTGCCCTAGACACGCCCCCTGCACTGTGATTGGCTGGCTGACATTTCATTCAGCCTGTTGGGATATGCCCCTAGACAGGAAACGTCATGGCCACGCCCCCTGTGCTGTGATTGGCTGCCTGCACACTCTGTGTTTACTCCCCTCTGAGCTGTTAAAATCGATAGTGAAACCAGAGTCTGCTGGCTCTATGTACATCTCAGCTCTAGGGGGAAGGATCTGGGCAATTACTGCCTGTTTAAAGGGCTTTTGCCAAGAGGTTGATTCACCTCCTCACAGGTTCAGTCCTTAAGCTGCTACTTTGATAAGAGGGCATTCTGTTCAGATCGAATGCAAGCCCCACCTCCATATGACATCATCATCTGTAGTGTATAACATAAGGATTCAACACTAGGTCTGTATGAGCTGCTTGTGTAGTGCAGTGCATAGGTGATCAGCTTGGCAAGCCAGAGGTTGGGAGTTCAAGTGCCCATCTTTTTTTTTTTTCTTTTATAAATTGTACACATATGTAAATATATGAAAATATATGTGTAGACATCTATAATTTTATATATATACACACACACAGAAAGCTCCCCTATATAGTGTCCCATCCTCACAGTCACACCAAGCACTTCCAACATATGTGATACAATGCATATACTCTCGGGGATGAGACATGATATAGGGGAGCTATGTATGTGTATATATATCATTATAGAGATTGACATATATATTTTAGGTCTCTCTACATCACACTAGTGATAAGAAATGTAGTCTTAAGTCAAAGTCAAAAACCATGGTTTATGTCGTACTGGCCGTGGCCGGCGACCAGAGCCAAAAGACGGGGGTGTTTCAGGCACAATCATGACAATGAGACCAAACACAACACCTTACAATTTATCAACAGTACCTTGCCATTGCAAGGCTTCAAGCAGGATGATCCCAGTCAGAAGTGGCCACTGAGCATAGAGTTTCACAGAGTGTCATCAGCAGGTTGCAACAGAGAGTACAGAGAGACTGAAAGAGCTACAGAAATATAAAGAAGTGGACATCCTAAATTACACACTGATGACTGCTTAATTGTAAACAATGCCCTGTGGAATCGGATGATGATTGGCACTCAACTCCAGGCACATTTAAGGGTAGAGACAGACACCCAAGTCTCACATCAGACTATTTGTTATCAATAACATGAGCATGGTCTGCATGCTAGATGACCCACCACACCAACAGGCACAGGTATCATTGTCTTACATGGGCCATGGAGCATCTACTCTGGAAGAAGGACCAGTGGTCCACAGTGCTGTTCAATGATGAAAGTCGATTCACTCTGAGCAGAAATGATGGCGGCCAAGGACAATGGAGATGTCAAAGAGAGCTCCATGCTTCAGCAAGGTCAGGCATTGATCAGGTACCCTTGCCAGTCATCTTGAACGCAGACCATGCTAATGTAAATGGTTCTGAATGGTCTGACATGACACTTGGTTGCCTCTCTCCTCCCTTAAACATGCCTGGAGTTGCATGGCATTCATCATTCGGTTCCGCAGGGCATTCTTTACAATGAAGCGGTCATCAGTGTGTGGTGGACCAAAAGGATATCCACTTCTTTTCCTTGTTGTGATTCTTCCAGACTCTCTGCATCTCTGTTGCAATATGCTGATGACACTCTATGGCACGCTAGGCTCAGTAGCCACTTCCGTCTGAGAACATCCTGCTTGCAGCATCTCCATTGTGAGGTACTGTTGATCAATTTTAACATGTTGTCTTGGTCTTATGATGTCAAAATATGAACAGCAAAATGAGGAGGACTGTTTAAATTACAATTCAAATTGATCCCCTAAATTTGTTGGGTGATTCAGGGATCAAACACCTGTTGTGAATTTTGCCATTAAGCTCCTTATTAGAAATCAGCAAGTTGTGCAAAAAGTAGTGAAAAACTGAACAAGTGTACATGTGCTTTCTAAAGTTAAGAGATGGTCTCATTTAGTTCATTAAAAAAAAAAAAATCAACAAATTTTGTTGTTCATCCTGAAATTTCAACCGGAAGGCAAATATTCCTAACATTTTGTGAGTAGTGTATATAACCACTATAATAAACAACTTTTATTAAAACAGTCCCAAATAACTTTAAATAAACTGGTAGAGCAAACCAACCCAAATTATCTAATACACTACTGCAACTAGAAAGGAAAAAATGGAATCTTGGTCTACATCTTGCTCCTGATAAAGGTGTTATTTACGCCAACTACTGTGATTATATACTGTGCTGTCGAACTGCCCGCAACCTAGTAGCAAATAGGAGGGTGATTCTAGGCTCCAAGCTTTAACCCCTTATTGACTATTGATGTATGATGAGTATGCCATTATGCCGGAAAAAGGGTTTGGGAAACAGGTTCACTGCTGAGCCCGCTAAATTTTTGCATGGTTAATTTGAGTGGTTGTTAAAAACCCATGCTAAAAACATGACCCAATCCTTGCTGTTTAACTCTGTAGCTAGCATGGCGATCACTCCTGCGCACCATTCCTCCCCCTGACTACCCACCCTGCAATGGGATTCCGGGGTGCTGAGCAGTTGCTATGGCAGCAGAAAGCCTAGTGAAGACTTCCATAGCAGCCATATTGGTGCTTCTGTTACTTCCTGCCACAGGCAGGAAATAATAGGAGTACTATCTCTGTACACTTTTCTACATCATCTATATAATTCAGAAGGGTGTATAAGCGATTGAGCTTCCTAGTGGTCAAGCACCCTAGGAGGACTACAAGTAGAAATGAAAAAAAAGATTTAGAAAATAAAACATATTAAAAATTCAAAACACTGCCATTTTACAATAATTAAAAAAATAAAAAAAAGTTACACATATTTGTATTCCATACATAATTGTTTAAAACATAACACAGGATATTCCATACACTGAAGACTGTAGAAGAAAAAAATCCAACCGCCGAAATTGTAGTTTTTTGGTCATTTCATGTCCCTCAAAAATTGGAATAAAAAGTGATCAAAAAGTCACATGTATCCCAAAGTGGTATTAATACAAATAAATGAGCCCTCACTCAAGTTCATAGGTGGAAAAATAAAAAAAAAGTAATTGAAGAAAATGGCACTGCAGAGAAAGTTTTAAAAAAAAAAGTTTTAAAAAAAAAGTCAAGTACCAATTTTGGTATGTCTGGGGGCTGGCAGGGGGCCGCAGGGGGGCCGGGGCGGGGGCCACGGCCCCCGCGACCATCCCCCCGCTCCCAGGTCCCGCGCCCGCTCACTTTTCCGTCCCGCTTTTTGTGCACGCTGCTTTTCCCCCCTGTCCCGGCCCCTCCCGCGACCCCCTGCTTAGGACAGCGCGAAGGCTGGGCTGGATTTAAAGGTCCCGGCACCCGTAAATAGTCAATTTCCGGCCACTGGTCCCATAAGCATACCCCCCTGCACTCTTGATTGATTTTTGGGGTGCGTTTAGTGTCTTTTGGAGTGTTTTAGTCCGTTTGATCACCCGGTACCAGTCCTTCCGCAAAGTTTTTTGCCTGCCTTTTTGCTGCTGCCCTGACCATCTGCCCGTTTTTTGATGACAAACCTCTTTTCCGCCCCCCTGACCTTCTGCCT
>JAODAL010059026.1:0-21732 GCA_025379985.1 Phyllomedusa bahiana
GATAGAAAGGAAACAGGACTCAAATAGCCCCCCGTTAAACCAAGGTAGGCAAAAAAGGGAATCTCTGAAGCACAGTGCGGCGTACTTTGAGGCAGATGGGCTACAGCAGCAGAAGACCACACCGGGTTGCCACTCCTTTCAGCTAAAGAACGGGAAAAACTGAGGCTCAAATTTGCCCAAGCTCATCTAAATTGGAAATTATAAGATTGGAAAAAAAAAACGTTGCCTGGTCTGATGAGTCTCGATTTCTGCTGCGACATTCGGATGGTTTAGGGTCAGAATTTGGCGTCCAACAACATGAAAGCATGGATCCATCCTGCCTTGTATCAACGGTTCAGGCTGGTGGTGGTGGTTCATGGTGTGGGGATATTTTCTTGGCACTCTTTGGGCCCCTTGGTACCAATTGAGCAATCGTTGCAACACCTTGTGGAATCTATGCCACGAAGAATTGAGGCAGTTCTGAAGGCAAAAAGGGGGTCCAACCCGTTACTACCCATGGTGTACCTAATAAAGTGGCCGGTGAGTGTATATGAATAGTCATACACAAAACTAGGCGCATTTTGCGCCAGGCACGACACATTTGAATGTGCCTAAAATATGCTAGCTATGCACCTAAAATATGCTATGCAAGGTAAACCACGCTCCAGATTTAAGACAGGTTCATACATTCAGGCGCACTATACACTCATTTAATGCACCTTAAAACTGGCGTAGAGGCGTTTCTTTCCGGACATGTCGGCCAATGTGAGTTAAGCTGGATCCTAAGGGTACAGCCACACAGCAAGTGTAAAATGCTGGGCGGATTCAGTTTAAGAATTCGACCGGTATTTTATCGTCTTTTCAATGGTTTTGACTAGCATATCTTCCACCTAAAAACGGGGCAGAAGATTGTGCATGTTCTGGGCGACATGTATGAATTTGAATGCGTACATTTTTTTTTTTTTTTTACTTGGCGCCGACACTCCAGTTCTAAATAGATATAGAAGAGTGTAGAATACGACAGTATGAAGATTTTTGGCGCATTACATAGAGCTTAATGCGCCAAACTTTGTATGGGCATAGAGTGTAATGCACCAAACTTGGCACATTAAGCTCTATGTAATGCGCCAAAAATCTCGTATTCTACACTCTCAGAATCTCATAATCCCGAGCGTTGAAACATTAAGAGGGCGACAGTATGAATTAGAATGCGTACTTTTTTTTAACTTAGCGCCGACACCACAGTTCTAAATAGATATAGAAGAGAGTAGAATACGACAGATTTTTGGCGCATTACATAGAGCTTAGTGCGCCAAGTTTTGCGCCAAAAATCTGTCTTATTCTACTCTCTTCTATATCTATTTAAAACTCTGGTGTCGGCGCCAAGTAAAAAAAAAAGTATGCATTCGAATCCTTTACATGTCGCCCTCGGGATTTTTTTTCCAGTATGCCAGCGGTGTGAAATTCGCTGGCATACTGGGCAGTTTTTATTGATTTGTTGTTTTGTCGTTTTCAGACAGTTTATAATCTCAAACAGTTTAAAATCCAACAAAAAAAACCATGCTGTGTGGACTTTAGCCTAAAGGAGGGTTAGATTTTAGCATTATTTTCCCAACAGCCAGAGTTTGTGGTCCTTTTTGTTAGTGCTGCTTTGGGGTACGGAGTCTGAAAATGCCCTATATTAGACATAAGCTGATTTGTTCTTGGTTCCTCTGTTTAGGGGACATTTAACCTCATCATCTAATGAAAATTGCTGCAAGATAGTAATTAAAGAACCAATATGTGCATGTATGCTTTACTGGAGCTAGATTACATATAACATTTTAGTTGTACCTATAACTGTACAATCGCTCACTTTTAGGATGTTTCAAAAATCAAAGATCAGCTCTAGAGACCTCATCTAGATATAGACATAGCTCAGTTAAAGGTAGATTCCATACTATAGCACATTGGTGCATAACCTGTAGTTCTGCAGCTGACTAAACATGTTTGGAGTTGCAGATTCATAGTTTTGGGCCCACACATTGCATACCACTGGTCTTCAGTACACAAATACCATAAGTCAGAGGCGTAACTTCAAACTCTTGGGCCCTGGTGCAAAAAGTGAAATGGGGCCCCCCAGATACCATGCGCCATTTACAATACTGGTGTTTTCCTATGTGGCAAGAGGGCTTTTGGGCCCCCTTAGGCTGCAGGGCCCGGTAGCGACTGCTACCTCTGCACCCCCTGTAGCTACGCCCCTGCCATAAGTTGCTCATCTCCATGACGTGTGCTCATGTGTAGACACAGCTTTACAATAGTGGCAAATGTGTGTCCAGGTCTAGCTGCTGCTCACTTGCTGTGACAAGAGATTTCTATTGCCAAGTCCACAACTAAGGCCCGGTAAAGCAATTTTACAGTCAGAAAATGGCATTTTGTTTGAAATCATGTTTTCATGTTACATATTTTTTTTAAGAATTTTGCTTAATTTTTTTCTTTTGTTTGTTTTTGTGTTACATAGATTTTTAGAACAAGTAAAAGGTTGTATATTCACACAGCTGATTTGGAGGCTGGTTCTGGCACAGATTCAGTGCTGAATCTGCCTCAGAATCCGTGTTCAAATCTGACTGCAGTTCACCTCACACTGTTTCTAATGGAGAATTTGCATTGCTGTGCAGACCACGTTGATTTTCCTTGGCGCCGATTTCTTTTCAGCACTGACGCAGGCAGTGTTCAGGACAGCACACAGGCTGGCCTGATCACTGGCTTGTTACACAGACAGCCCTGGGGCCGCTCTAGGTCCCCAGGGCTGACTCTGCAGCCGCTCCCCGGGCTCTGTGGGTCACCGGGTGTTCCGATCCACCCGACAGAGAGGGGGGAACTCTTTGATTGCGGTGTGGTAACGCACCGCCGCAATCAAAGATTTGAAGCATCGGGTTGCGGAGGTTCCCTCCGCACCCCGGTGCTCGCAGGACATGCTCTGGGATCGGGGCTGTGTTAGTCTATAGCGACGACAAAAGACGTCGCTGTAGATGAACGACCCGCACCAGCTGACGCCAAAAGTCAGTGGGCGGTCGTTAAGGGGTTAAGACAAAGACAAAACACTCAGAAAACAAAACAAGGGACAGAAAAGGTAGAGAAGTTAGAGATGTGATTTAGAAAACATTTTAAAATCTAAACTTAAAAGCTAAATGACAGGGTGTTAGACGTCCACTGGGATATAAACTCACCAGAATCCTTAAAAACAGACCAGAGCTGCAAAGCACTAAGACTAAATCCACATAACATATGAAACCCAACAGCATTTTGTCATTGCTGGACCACGGCAGAAGTGCGGTTTTTGGAGCTGATTTGTGCTAAAACCGTGGTCGGTTATCGGATTTGCCATCAGCCCCATTACATTTAATGTAGACGGAGACAAGCACAATCCGGCGAAATATACATGTTCCATATTCCAACGGGGTTTTTTTAACCCTTAACGACCGCGCACCGTCTTTTGACGGCGGCCGGTTGCGGGTTTGTTCGTCTGCAGCGACGTCTTTTGACGTCGCTGCAGACATCGGGGTTTGCGGCGCCCGGCGCCACAGCTGCGCTAGGATCGGGGGTAAAAACTACACAGCCCCGATCCCAGAGCATCTCCTGCAGGCATCGGGGAGCGGAGGAAACCTCCGCAACCCGATGCTTTAACTCTTTGATTGTGGCGGTGCGTTACCGCAGCGCAATCAAAGGGATCCACTGCTCTGTCGGGTGATCGGAAAGCCCGGTCACCTGACAGAGCTCAGGGACCGGCTGCACAGTCAGCTCTGGGGACCTAGCATGGCCCCAGAGTTGTCTGTGTTAAGAAGCCAGTGATTAGGATGCACTGTGTGCTGTCCTAATCACTGCCTGTGTCAGAATGACACAGATTAGCATGTATTAGCATATATGAATATGCTATACTATTACTAAGTGAAAAAAAAAAAAAAAATAAAAAAAAAATGTTAAACAGTTCTCCCTTCATGGGATTTCAAAAAAAAGTACAAAAAAAACCATAAAAAGTGTAAAAAAAAAAGGAATAAAAAAAATAAATAATAAAATAAAAAGAATATTTAATAAAAAATAATTGTACATAAATTACACGCACAAAAAAACCTACACATATTTGGTATCCACACGACCGTAATAACCTGTAGAATTAATCTAACAAGTTATTAAGTGTGAAATGTGAATGGTGTAAAAAAAAATTGAAAAAAACTAAAAAAAATTTTGTAAAAAAAAAAAAAAAAAATGCAATTATTTTATAAGGTACTTAAACTATTCCTTATAAAGTACAACTTGTCTCGAATAAAACGAGGCCTCATCCAACTGGGGTCATTGAAAAAAATAAAAAAGTTACAACTGTTTTTAAACGCAAAGGAGGCCAAAACTAAAAAAAATGTTCTGGTCATTAACTACTTTTCAGGCGTTCGGCTTAAGGGGTTAAAGTGACTGTAAAAAAAAGCTTTCACTGCTGTCTATGCAGCACAGGGTATCGCCCGAATTTCAGCAGTTTTGAAGTACTAAAACGGCTGAAAATCCGACGGAAAACCTGTGCTGTGTAGACATAGCCAAAGAAACAGAGGGCAATTGTAATAAGCGCCTTCATATTTAGAAAAGTTCCAGAGAATATATGGTACAGCTCACCATTCTGATGCACGGCCGCAAAACACCAATCAATAGTTCAACGTAGAAACAACGCCAGCATCCACTGTGGTGATGAATGAATAAAATCCACTTTAATTCCAAAATTCATTAAAAATATGCATGGAACAGAGCATAATCGGGTAGAGAGCATAGGTTATAAGGCAATAGATGAAACACAGGAGAGGTCTGGCCTACGCGTTTCGAACACATGTTTTTACTCATGGCTAAGCTCCTTCATATGCATCACGTAGTTTAGCCTCTCAAAGAAAGCTCTGAGGGCTCTTTAAAACGGTGCGGTTTTGATATGTTTATATAATTCGTTTTTTTTGCAGGATGGCACAGCCATTAATTTCAAAAAAAGCATCAAAAGCGCACGGTGTGAAAGCCCCTGAGGGGGGAGCAATGACAAAGGCAGCTTGCTATAACAATTTTAAGGGCCCCCTTCCCTAGCAAAGGGGAAACCCAAACCCTGAATCAAAGAAAGGAACCCAAACCTCAGAGTTACGAACTTTTTGAGAAAAAAGGAAATTTAAAAAAAAAAAACAAAAAAAAAAAAAAAAACAAAAAAAAAAAACTTTCTCCAAAAATTTAAACCAGCCCATTTCCCCATAGAAAGTAGGAGCCTGATAACCTGCACATCCCCAACAGTGTCGGAAGGGGAAAGATCATTTTGTCGAAGGGCTGGGATCTTACCACCTGGAAAAAAATTAATAGTTTTTTTTTTTTTGGGTGTGCCAGAAGTAAAAAGACTTACGGTATGTTCAACGCTTTTTTTTTAGTTTTTTTTTTTTTACTTTTTTTATTAAACTTCCAGTTTAGTGGGGTTAAAAAAAGGTAAGTAATAAAGCCTGATAAAAACCCTTCATATATTTTACAAAAAAACGCAGGAAATCGTCCCAGCATCTACTGCACCAGACACAGGAGACACGATATATGTCAAATGTTACACCCCCCGTGTTAAATGGAGATTCGAAAAAGTATTCCAATTTCCAGTGCACCAGACACAGGGGGGTACACACATAAACATGGCATTAAACTTCAAAAAATAACGTGAAAAAGTATAGGTATTTTGTGTCCTAGTACTAAACCCAGAGGTTTTTAATCAATAAATTATGGTATAAACTTTTTAGTATTATACGAAAAAAAGCAGGGGGAAATTTTCAATATCCCGTGCACTTTAAACACAGAGGGATGATCATTAATCATGGAATAACATTTCAGTGTTTTGCATTGAGGCAGGTTGTCACCATATTCAGTCAACGGACATGGAAGGTACAACAATAAAATTTGGGTACAAACATTCAAAAAATTAAACCCCTTTAAACAGGGTAAAAATGTCCCAATGTCTGATGTTTTAAAATTTAAAGAGCGTAAAACCCAAAGAAAAATCTTTAGTACAATCTCTTACAGAAATATATCCCAAAAAACAAAAAGAAACCCTTTTCCAAAACCGGGCATTGTTTTAGATACAAAGGTACGATAAAACAATTTTTTGGTATACAACCGTTTAAATTTTTTTTTTGCTAAGTCAACAAAAAAAATATTCCAATATCATCACTATACCACACTTGGAAGCCCTTTTAAAACTATTTTGAAACTGTGGGCAAACAAAAAATCCCCTTTCCCAAAATGCTCCATACCCCCTTTTGCCCCCCCCACCGCCCCCCCCCCAACCCCACATAGGATAAACGGGGAATTCCCACTCTCTGTAACTACGAAAATATTCGAGATCCAAAAAAGAGTAAATGTGAAGGGGAAAAGAAAAGGACAACCACCGCTCCAAACTTGAGTGTCTTACTCTTTAAGGAAGGGCTTTTATTCTCTGTGGGAAAAAAAAACCCCTTGAAAAATTTAAATTTTTTTTTTTTTGTGTGAAAGGGGTGAACACGGTTCTTTGGGGGTGATTAAAAGAATAAATCTCGTTTCCCTGGAAGACGTCACCTAAAGTTTTAGCTGAACAAAAAAGATGTGGCATTGTTGGTATGTTAGTCATGTAAGGGTCAGCGGGACCTCTAATTCTATCATGTCTGGGAATAGGGTCTCTACCTCCCATCTGACTTCCTAGGTACCAGCTTGTGTTCTCAAAACAAGACCTGAATACGTTTTTTAACCAAAAAACAGATTGAAAAGTGCTGTGTTATCCAACACGCACCCAAAGTGTGGTGCATGTTTGGATGTGTTAATGCTGCAGTAGAAACGCACATTGTTAGATGCGTGTTTGGGTCCAAAACACGGATCCAAACATGCATCTAAGAAAACACAGTGTGTACATACCCTTATAAGTGAGTGCGTACGTTTTAGCCAACTTTCCAAAAGCCATAAAACACCCCAGATCACATCCTATTTTGTTTGAAAAGGGGGTGATAATCAACAGTCTTTAAGGTGCTTTAGACTGGGGAGACCACCCAATAGGTAATTTTTCTGAGTGCATAACACTTCAAGGGAAGGAGTTGTGTTTGGAGTTGCAATTTAGACCTTGATGAGGGATAAAAGCTGACCAGTTGATGGTACAGCAACCAATCACCCCCATAGAGGTTGCCCAAAGTTAAGTCCGCAAGACATTGTTGGTTAAAAAATAGAAAATTTGTGCAGTGCTACTTGGAAAGCAGAATTCCCAAAGATTGGCGTCAAAGGCCTGGTCTGGTATAAAGGTTCACACGTTAATAAATTAAATAGGAAGAAAAG
The DNA here is from genome assembly GCA_025379985.1 of Phyllomedusa bahiana. Lineage (NCBI taxonomy): Eukaryota > Metazoa > Chordata > Amphibia > Anura > Hylidae > Phyllomedusa > Phyllomedusa bahiana. Next base: position 7,306 of record JAODAL010059026.1, read on the forward strand.
TGCTCACCAGTGCTCTTTCAATGTCTTCCAACGTCTATTTCCTAACAAGTACATGGAGGACACTACCCTGTTTCCCCAAAAATAAGACATAGTACATTTTTTTTATACAATTCAGAATTTGGCTGCTTATGCTGATGTTTGTGATGAAATCACTACAGTATATTAATATATGTTGATGTTTTGTTCAACAATAAATGTGAATTATTGTTCATAGAAAAATAATACATCCCCTAAAAAGAAGTCTTAGCTCGTCTTTAGGAGCAGAAATTAATATAAGACACTGTCTTATTTTCCGGGAAACAGGGTAGCACTAGTACCAGCAATATCCATATAGAAATCTAGCACCTTAGTAAAACTTTAATTAAGACATATTACATCTATGTACTTAAAATCCACATTTCAGACATACTCTGTCCTTGTTCACAACCTCCAGTCTGTCTGTGATGCAGTCTTGCCAGGCTATCAACAGCTGGCATAATACATTGCAGTACAGATAGGGAATGCAATGTATTATTAAAACGATCACTCAATCTAGCCCTAAAGTTGGTAAGTAGTAAAAAATGTTTTTAAAAAGTGAAAGAAAAAGTTAGTTTTACCATTATAAAAGATTTTTTCTTTTAAAAGTACTAATATTGGTCATCATCTTGGGAAATCATTTTGAATTGTACCAAATTTGAAAGGAATGCGGCACGTCAATTCAAATTTTTTTTCACCGCTTCTAAGACTGGAACCTGCCAAGTGATATCGGAGAAAATACCTTCCTGCAGATTTAGAAATCAAACCATGTAACTAAATAATAGAAGACTACTATATTTTCATTAAATAAACTATAATGTATTGGCATATATAGTCATGTCTGTATATGCTTGTAAATAATGGTATTTAGAAACATAATATTGTATGGCTCAGTGTTCATATTTCTTTTCTGATGCAAAAGATTCTGAGTTCAGTATGGGGCAGAAAAATTCTACTGAACATCTATAGATAGAGAAGTTGTAGTACTGCAGGCACAATAAAAATGAACATATATAACCATGTGTAAAAAACTGGAAAAGAACCGAAAGATCATAGTTGGTGCGCATCAATTTGTTCAAACATGACAGAAAAAAGAAGGGGACAGAGTGTAAGGGCTTGTTCACACGACGTTTTGGATGCGTTTTACAGATCCGTTTTTAACCTGCGAAAACTGGATGTAAACTGCATCCAAAAAGCGGATCCAAAAAACGCAGCAGCTGATCCTTTTTTGGATGCTAATTGGATGCGTTTTGCATGCTTTTTACGGATCAGTTTTTTGGATCCGTTTTTTAAAGCTTTATTTAAATAAAACCTATCAAACTGCAATTTAAATATAATATAACCTATCAATGACCAAGAAAAAAACCTTTTTTTACCTAGTGTCAGTCAGCTGTACATACCCTATGATTTTAAAAACCCGCCCCCCCCCTATTTTTTTTTTTAAATCTACCAATAGTTTTAAAACCCAACCCCATGTAAATTAATTAATAACAATCATGTATAAACTAAATAATTTCTAAACTAAATATTTATAAATTAAATATATATTTAGTATACATATAAAATTATATATATATATATATATATATTTATTTAGTACATTTTATAAAATAAAATGTACATTTTAATATTATATACTTTTAAACTTTTGTATAGAATTTATATATAAAAAAAAATAAAATATATATATATATATATATATATACTATTATATACATTTATTATATCTATATTTACATACATTTATAAATAAATATAAGCCAAACATAATTTTAAAAAATTTGTAATTTAATTTAAACCCAAAATGCGTTTTACGGATGCGTTTTTGGCATCGAAAATGGATCTAAAACGCACCAATGTAGCTGCGCTTTTGCATCCGCTTTCGGGATGCCAAAAGGGGATTTCTCTTGCGTAAAACGCAAGAAGAATTGACATGTCAATTCTTAAAACGGATCCGAAAAACGCATCGCGAAAAGCGCATCGGCAATCACTCGTGTGAACAGTGATGCGCTTTTGCCATTGAAAGCAATGTTAATCACACTGACAATTGTCAAAATCCGTTTTACGGATCCGTAAAACGGATCCGTAAAACGGATCACAAAAACGTCGTGTGAACAAGCCCTAAGGGTATGTTCACACAATGTAATGTCGATCCGTACTTCGGAGCGTTTCTGCGTTTTAATACACCCAAAGTACGGGCCGACATTACGGTAATTCATAGCTCTCATTGATAGATATGATTACATGTTCTTTCCCCAAGCACACCATATGCGCCCCGGGAAAGAACCGACATGTCAAGTCTTCCCGGCAAATACGCCCTGGAGAGAATGACAGTGAGAGGCTTCGGAGGTACGCTCTGACCAGCACGTCCCTCTGAAGCTATGGGCGTATAGTGGCGCGCACAGAACGCACTGCGCCTGCTATTTAGTCCTGTGAACATACCCTAAGGCTCCTTATATAGCATTAAGACTTCCATCTGTCCAATCAGCCAGAAGGGTGGAGAAATTTACCGTATGATGTACCACTATAAGGGTGGGTTCCCTTGGCACAGGACAAATCCTGGTGGGTTTGGGGGCGGGCATTTGTCCTGTTCTGCGGCCGAAGGGGGTGGCTTTTCTCCGCGATGAGCGGAGAAAAGCCGCCCCCCCTTCACATTGGCTAGCATAGATTCCGTACGGAAACTGGACGGAAGATTGTGCTTGCACAATGGTTTGCGGCCGGACCGCGGGCGGAAAAACCGCCGGACGGAAAACCCGTGCAGTGGGGACTGTTGCAGGGGTTTTCCAGAGAGCACCATTGTGCTCATTTTCGGACGGTTTTTCAGGCGGTCTGCAAGACCGCAAACCGGCTGAAAAACCGGCCGAAACCCCGTGCAGTGGGGACATGCCCTAAGGGTATGTTCACATGGCGTAATTGTCTTCCCTGATGTACAATATGCGTGTAATGTATGCTAGGAGAAAGAAGTGACACGTTGCTTCTTCCCGGCGTTTACGTGCCGCTGATAATGAGACTGAATTATTTCCCCCCAATCCAACCCCCCTCCCCCGCTTTAGAAGTATGTGCTGGCCAGTGCGTACTTCTAAAATATCCAGCTTATTGTGGCGCATACAGTACGTGTCGTTATGCACCGTGTGGAGATAAATAAGACCATCTTATCAGACTCAGTCTCATAACTGATCCATTAAACTCAAGATGGGCGGTGGGCAATGAGAAGCTGACAGTGAGACGTTCTACCAAGCAGATGCCTTCATTGTCTAAATATCTTAATTGCTAATCGTTTTTTATTTTCAATGTCCTAGTTTCTTTTAGAGGATGACAAATGGCAAGAGAAAAGTGCAGAAATAACATTCCAGTCTACAATACATTAGTATAGTAGTATAATGTACAAACCATTGCACCTTCTAGAGCACTGTTCTCCAACTCCAGTCCTCAAGACCCACCAACAGGTCATGTTTTCAGGATCTCCCACTGAATGCACTGACAGTAATGACATCACCTGTGCAATACTGAGGAGATCCTGAAAACTTGACCTGTTGGTGGGTCTTGAGGACTGGAGTTGAGAAACACTGTTCTAGAGGTTACATACCCTCTTATGAACCCTTCAGACTTTTCTATATTCGACATAAACTTGCTACATCCACACAGCAGAGGACAAAATGCTCGTAGGATTCTTAGCACGTTCTATAAGTTTTTTGACACGATTTTTGGATTTGAAATCCGAGCTGTGTAAACTACAACTAGGATTTTGTTTTGAGGTCTATGAGGATGATTTATAGATGGGTTTCTACGGAATCTAAATCTGCTTAAAAATCCAACAGGAAATCACTGTCGTGTAGACATGGCCTAACATAAGTCCTAAAAATAAAAAATAAAACCAAATCAAAGAAAAAAATAAAAAAGAATCGACTTGGTCTTATACTTATTGAGGAAAATGATCCAATATCACATATCTGTGAGTAGCAAAACTATGTGAACCTTTGATTTCAGTATCTGGTATGACTCCAATGTGCAGTAATAACTACATGTCTCCAGTAATTGTTGAGTAGTCCTGCACATTGGCTTGAAGGAATTTTAGCCCGTTTAGCCCTATTGCGGTGGACCCATGAGGGACTATAGGGCAGATGTGGTCTGTTTTGGATTATACTCTTTTTTTGCACCAGTACACTATGTACCAGCTACAAAAATGTAGTGAAACTTCCAACACTATAGAATACACTATACTTCATCAAGGTCCTTTAATGAAGGACTTTGTTCATCCTTTATCGTCTTCCCAAGTTACTTTGGCCTATGAAAGCCACTGAACTTGTGCCAAGAGTGACATCACACACATATGTTGCAGGTATTCTAGTACATTGTTGCCTGACATTGGGAAATGTTACCTACCAGAGTATTTCTCATTTTCTGTGTAGCATGTATCATTCTGTAATTGTCTTCTGGAACAAGCTATATTCCATGGACTGAAAATAGACTAAGGCGGGGTTCACACGGCTTATTCCCGACGGATTTGTGAGCCGTAATGAGCGCACAAATCCGCCGTGAATAAGGGGCGGACGGGGGCGGAGCGCGGCGGGGGAGCCGCTCCCGGCCCCATAGACAATGCATTGTTTACGGCGCGTACGCGCCGTAAATAATGTGCATGTCACTTTCTCCCCCCGCAGTGGATTGGCCGAGCGGGGGGGAGCGACGGATTCCACTGTTCTCAATGAGAGCAGTGGATTACCGTAATTGCTGCCGCGGATTGGCGCCGTACTGCAGCGCAAATCCGGCGCGCAGTACGGCGCCCATACGTGGCCGAATAAGCCGTGTGAACGAGGCCTAAGGCGGGGTTCACACGGCTTATTCAAGCCTCAATTACGACTTGAGTGAGGGGTGCAGCTAGCCGGCCCATAGACTTTCATTATCCACGGTGCATATTCCGCCAGGATAATGTCCATTTCACTTTCTCCCCACCCGGCATATTCGCCGAGCGGGAAGGAGAGACGGAATCCATAGTTCTCTATGAGAACTGTGTATTACCGTAATGGCTAAGACGGATTCCAGCCGCACTGCAGCGCTGTACGGCGCGCAATACGGATGAAATCCGTCCCTGCAATAAGCCGTGTGAACGGCCCTTAACACTGCGATGTTTTTTATATGTTGAAATAGGATATTTCCTACAAAGGTGAATACTTTTGTGTATACACAGTGTCAGACTGGGGTGCCTGGTTCCACCAGTGGGGTTTTTTCTTGGGGCCGATCCTACAGCTGTTGTATATGATTGTACATACCTCACATGCCTCCTGCCTTTCTCTCTGAAAATCATCCCCAGCGATGCTATTCTCTCTGGCCCACCTTGCCTGGGGGCAATCCTGCACACAGGCCCGCCAGGGGGTTTCCAGTCTGAGCAGGTCTATATTTATGGTAATATTTTTCCTGGCTGTTTATATATAAACATGACTGTCACTGTGCACACCATAGCCGCTGTCACAGACCGCGGTTGTACCTGTGCCTCTGCTGCGGTCCCGGTGCTATACTCACCTGTCCTGACTGCTGTCTGTGTTGGTGGCAGTGCCCACCAGCAGATGCGGTTCCCCGCTGCCCCCTAGCATCCGGTGCGCGCATGTGCATCCCCTGGAACTACTCGGCTATTTAAAGGGACAGTGTCCCAATTACCTGCCCAGTCTGTGACCCCTGGCTATAGAAGGAACTTCCTGTTCTTGCTCTTGTTCAGTTCGTTGTTGTTGTCCTACATACAGCTTGACCCCTGGCTGCTGTACTTCTGCTGATTAACTATGCGTTACCTGTACGCTACCTGTACCCGTTGTCTACTGAATACCTGCTGCTGCACCAGTCCGCTATATACCTGCTGTATATCTGTCACTTCTGTCCTGGGACTGCGCTACCCGCCTACAGCTACACCTGCGGTGTCCTGTTATCCATACCTGCACCTACTATCCTGTTCTGCACTACCTCTTTGAGTTACACCATCTACACTCGCAGGGGCCCAGAGGATCCACCATATTCCGATGATCGACGGGTTAGTGCATACTGACATCACCAGATCGTGACAATGACATGTCACATGATATAGCTGGAAGATGCCACCCGCCTTAAGAAAGACAATCAGCTTGTATGGGTGTTCATGATCTGCAGGTATGAGTGAGCCCAGACAATACCATAAAAACATTTCCCAGACCATAATGCAGCTTGTGTTTTTCCAGCAATGGTTGCAGGGTGTTTGTTCTCATGTGATACACCAATGACCATCAGTTCAATGAAACAGTTAACATGACTCATCGGAAAAGGCAACCCTTTGCTGTTCAGCGGAGGTCCAATTCCTATACTGCTGTGAAAATGAAGCTTTTTCTGCTGCAAACTTTGTTAGCAGAGGTACAGTGACCATCCCCTAACGCAGTAGGGTTCACTGAACTGTGATAGTCACAAGTCCTGGTTCATTTTGGCAGTGTTGCTCTACTATAACATGTTGCATTGCCCTAAAGTACCTTCATAGCTGATATTCATCTCACATCAATGGCCCCTGTTTACACAACGCTTATCCACAATGGTGCAGTTTGTCCATTTATAATACACTTTTACCAGAGCTGAATGTGAACAATTCACAACCTGAACAATTTCAGAAAAAACTGCCATCCTTGACAACAGTGTGGGAGATGTGTGCAGACAGCCCATCGCAAACATTATATACAAACCAAGCCAGATCACCACACGAGTTACTTCAGGAGATATGCGTTGCTGGCGTCAAAAGTAGGAAGTGGTCATAATAATGTGATTTCACTGTGTATATTCATACATGGTGATGTCAAGGGCACCTGACTACTGAAGCCACTGACTGTTAGCAGTAGTCTCAAACTGACCGCAGAGCAGGATACTGGAATGGTGGTAAGTGTAAAAGGTTAGTGTATTCCCTTATTGTTCTATGATAAGGTGATAGCCCAATCTTATTTTTTAATATTAAATTGGACAAACCCTTTAGCTTTTCAAAAATCATTCACATGCAAACAGTAGATGGCAGTGCATACTCAGTTTTAGGTCTATAAGGCCTATTGGTAAATTCAAATCTTCCAGGTTATGTTCACACAACCGATTTGCGCTTATCCCCCAGATTTCAATGAGAGCTAAGAGTATAGCCAAGCGGCGAGTTTGGTGGTACTTGGAACTCCCAATGAAATCAATAGGACATTTCTGATGATCCATGTTTTCAAAACGGAGACCTGCACCTATCACAGGTAGAACCCATATCTATCACACATATCTACCATGAGGTTTCCCTGGAGGTGATAGTTCCTCTTTAACCCCTTAAGCCCCAGGCCTGAAAAATAGTTAATGACCAGAACATTTTTTTAGTTTTTGCCTCCTTGCGTTTCAACAGTTATAACTTTTTTATTTTTTCAATGACATTTTTTTGTGTGTGTAATTTATGCACAATTATTTTTTAGTAAATATTTATTTTTATTGTATTATTTTTTTTATTTTTTTTACACTTTTTGTTTGTTTTTTTTTACTTTTTTTTTTACTCCCATGAAGGGAAAACTGTTTTACTTTTTTTTACTTTTTTTTTTTACACTTAGTAATGTATTAGCATATTCATATATGCTAATACATTATAATCTGTGTGAGTCTGACACAGGCAGTGTTCAGGACAGCACACAGGCTGGCCTGATCACTGGCTTGTTAGACAGCTGTGGGGCCACTCTAGGTCCCCAGTGCTGACTGTGCAGCCGTTCCCCGGGCTCTGTCGGGTCACCGGGTGTTCCGATCAGCCGACAGAGCAGGGGAACCCTTTGATTGCGCTGCGGTAACGCACCGCCGCAATCAAAGGGTTAAAGCACCGGGTTGCTGAGGTTTCCTCCGCACCCCAGTGCTCGCAGGACATGCTCTGGGATCAGGGCTGTATAGTACAACTCCAAAAGACGTTGCTGCAGACGAACGACCCGCACCGGCTGACGCCAAAAGACGGTGTGCGGTCGTTAAGGAGTTAAGTCTGATATTTCATACACCAGTGTTAGGGTATGTTCATATGGTGTTTTGTGGTGCGTATAGTACGCGCCACAATACGCCGGATGTTTTGGAACGACGCGCTGATCCAAAGTGTAATTCCAAAGCACAGGGGTGCCGGCCCCATAGACATGTATTGTCAGCGGCAATGAGAGCTATGAATTACCGTAATTGCGGCGTGCATTTCGCCGCGTATAAAGCGCAATACACGCCAAAATACGCGCGCAATTATGTGTGAAAATAAGCCGTGTAAACATACCCTTAGTGAAAAGTGCGCTAGAACAAGTTAATAATACATAATATATACATATATGCCTCTTACTACATCTGGCATCAACTGTCAACTGAAAATGAAATCTACGTCTGTTATAAACGGGCGTAGATTTCACCTATAACTTACCCCACTTTCTGATGTAAATTCAAGCAAATCCTTTTGGGCTGTGGAAGGTCCAGTCACTCTTACTAAATTTCACCCACTATTTACAAGCATTGAGCATGGTGCAAAACTGCTCAAAAGTTGAAAATGGTAGCGTAAATAAGGCTTGCTCAAAGATTTGTGGTTCACTGGATAAACTGCCCCCTTTGTTTTTATATTTGTCGATGTAGGACATAATATGGATCTAAAAGACACCCATGTGGTGATAACACCTCTCACTATTTTACTCATGAAATGAGTCTGATTTATTAGTCTCCTGATAAAACAATGAGATATTTCTGAAATTGAAGCTTCTTTTTAATATTGTTTTAATATCAAGAGAGTGAAAACTGATAGTGGAAAAACCCAGCAGAGTTAGAATCATCTGACAATCCTTGTGCCGCCTCGTCCAGACTAAGGGTTGACGTGTTATCCAGGATATCTCTCATTGTGATAAGCCTCTTACTAGTGAAAGACCTTGTAGGTATATTTGGTATCAGGCCAGGTTCTTTCCAACTAATATACACCAACATACTGTCCTGTCTTAATTAGCTGCCATTTGCATTGAACAAAGTGAACCAAACTGTACTCAAGCGCCAGTTTCCTTTTCTTGCCTACCGATACCATTTAAACTGCCGGCCTAATGTTGTGTAGGTTCCCTCATGCCCCTAAACCAGATCTGACCTGTGGACTTAAAGACTTTACACGACCTCTGAAGGTGTCCTGTGATATCTATCACCAAGACATTGGCAACAGATCCATTAAAGGGGTTTTTCTCACCATGCTGTTTCACAGAGCCACAGTTTCCTGGTCAGGCTGTGGGTGGGTGATTGGCATATCAGCTCTGCTATCTGCTATCTCTAGCTGAGCTTGCTACATTGACATGACTGCTGTATGTTCATTAACTGCAGTACACAAGACTACAGAGCTCTAAGGGGTTAAAACTTGTCATTAACTTAAATAAACAAGTTCCTGTGCTATTGATAAGACTCAGCAGGGAGTGACTCATCAGAAGACAGCTTGGAGTAATCAGATCAGAGAGTAGAGAGAGGTGGTCAGTAAACTAGAGAAACTTATGTACACAAGCAATAGATAAAATATCCTCTATCTCATCAATAAAACAAAATCAGAAAAGCAATGTATTTGGTGATAGTCTTCATTTACCTTTGCCTACATGTCCCTAAACCAGATCTGACTTGTGGACGTAAAGACTTTACAAGACCTCTGAAGGTGTCCTGTGATATCTATCACCAAGACGTTGACAACAGATCCATTAAAAGGATTTTCTCACCATGCTATTTCACAGAGCTACAGTTCACTTCAGACTCACATTTCCTGGTCAGGCTGTGGGTGGGTGATTGGCATATGACTCTAGCTGAGCTTGCTACATTGACATGACTGCTGTATGTTCATTAACTGTAGTGCCCAAGACTACAGAGCTCTAACGGGTTAAAACTTGTCATTAACTTAGATAAACAAGTCCCTGTGCTATTGGTAAGACTTTGTAGGGAGTAACTCATCATGGTTGGAGAGGACAGCTTGGAGTAATCAGATCAGAGAGTAGAGAGAAGTGGTCGGTAACCTAGAGAAACTTGGGTACACAAGTAATAGATAAAATCTCTTCTATCTCCTCAATGAAGCAAAATCAGAACAGCAATGTATTTGGTGATAGTCTTCATTTACATTTGCCTACATGTTTAAAGCTAACAATTGTACTGAGAAAACCCCTTTAAGTTCTGTAAAGTGCAAGGTTGGGCTTTTATGGATACAAATTGTTTTTTGAGCATACCCTACACATGCTGGACTGACATCTGCGGCAATTGAAGACCAAATAATACCGTGGACTCTTTGTCAAGTCCAACTATTCCTGAACAATCTTTATAGTGTGGCAGGGTGCATTACCTTGTCATGAAGACGTGTTCTTGTGTGTCTGTAACCGTGTTATGCAGCAGAACAATGTGCTGCCTCCATTGACCTGCCATATGCAACAAAACATCTAGAAATGTATGTTGGACTTCATAAAGGCTCAGTGACTTGTGTGGGGAGCAGAGACCAGCACATGTGGCTTCATCCCACATAAGAGCTATTGCAGCGCAAACTGCTCATAAAGTTGAAAGAGTTGTGCCCAAACAGACATATACCACCTATCTACTGAATGGGCCCCACTGATTTCTAAAATGGGGGCCCAGGTCTCTCTATTTTACCTTTGAAGCCTTTGGAGCAGTGACCAAACAGGAGCATTGCTACTCCGTTTAAAGTCTATTGGAACGATAGCCATGTAAGGGTTAGGTGGATTCGCTGGACCACCGCAAGCGATGATAGTTAAGTCACTCCAGGGAGCGGAGTCTAAGTAGCCCCCGGTATTCACCAGAGCCTGCCGCAAAGCGGGATGGACTTGCTGCGGTGTGAGGCTACCAGGCTGCTACCCCTGATGTGACTTGCTTGCGATGGCGGCCGGGGTACTGCGAGGTACAGACTCGGAATCCAAAGGCATAGCCGGGGACAGGCAGGAAGTCAGGGCAGGCGGCAGAGGTTCGTGGTCAGAGACGGGCAGACGGTCAGGGTAGGCGGCACACAGGCAAGGTCAGGAAACGTAGCGGAATGGACTGGTACATGGGAAATCAGACAGGACTTTCCAACACTCTAAACTAGGCAAACGCACACCAACAATCTGGCAGATAGTGCTGGGGGCGTATTCCTTATATAGGACCAGCAGCCGGCAATTGACCCAATTACCGGTGTACTGGCCCTTTAAATACAGACCTGCCGTCGCGCGCCCTAGGGAGCGGGTATGTGCGCGGCGGCCGGGACAGGCAGGAGCAGCGTACACCGGAGCGTGGACGGGTAAGTGGCTCGATGCCGGACCTCGGGTGGCAGGGGGATGGGCGCGGATAGCCGCAGCACCTGCGCCGGACCCCTTGCGGGCAGGGGGGCGGCCGCGGGGGGCAACGGCACCCGCGCCAGCCCCCATGACAGTACCACCCCCTCTTTTTTCGGAACTTAGAGAGGAGGTCAGGCGACAGATTGGCCTCGGGTTCCCACGAACGCTCCTTGGGCCCGAACCCCTTCCAATCTATAAGAAAGAACCGCTTCCCCCTCACTGTTTTCTCTGCCAGCACCTCCTTGACCTCAAAGATGTTATCAGTGTTGGCCACAGGAGAAGGCGAGACAGATCCACGGGAGAAGCAATTCAGCAGCACCGGTTTGAGCAGAGAGACATGAAAGGCGTTCGGGATACGCAGAGTGGGAGACAAGCGGAGCTTGTAGGACACCGGGTTTAGTTGCCGAAGTACCACAAAGGGACCCAAATACTTAGGGCCTAACTTGTAACTGGGCACCTTGAAGCGAATGTACTTGGCAGATAACCAAACCCTATCACCCGGCTTAAATATGGGCGGGGGTCTCCAGTACCTGTCAGCCTGGGCCCTGGTGCGAGCGGAGGCCCGTAGAAGGGCCTGTCGTGTGACTTGCCAAAGTGCCTTGATGTCCCGTACTTGGGCATCAACGGCAGGGATGTGAGACGAGATAGCCAAAGAGAGAGGCGGGCGGGGATGAAGCCCAAATACAACAAAAAGGGAGAGGCTCCAGCAGACTCTGAGTCTAAGGAATTATAGGAAAATTCTGCCCAGGGGAGGAGATCAGACCAGTTATTCTGACGGGCGGACACAAAAAGACGTAAATAGGTACCTAAAACTTGGTTGACCCTCTCTACCTGCCTATTGGTTTTAGGGTGATATGCAGACGAGAAGTCCAGCTGAACCTGCAACTGAGCACACAAAGCCCGCCAGAATTTTGACACAAACTGGACCCCCCCTATCTGAAACAATATGCAATGGGAGCCCGTGTAGCTGGAAAACGTGGTGGAAGAAGTGCTGGGCCAGCTGGGGGGCAGAGGGTAACCCGGGCAGGGGAACAAAGTGAGCCATCTTTGAAAATCTATCAGTCACCACCCAGATGACCGTGTTTCCAGAGGAGGCCGGGAGGTCAGTAACAAAATCCATGGCAATATGGGACCAAGGTCTTTCTGGCACCGGGAGAGGCTGAAGCAGACCCGCGGGTCTGAGACGAGGGACTTTGTTACGGGCACAGGAGGTACAGGCCAGAACAAAGTCTCTAACGTCCTGAGCGAGAGTGGGCCACCAATAGTAGCGTGAGATTAATTGTAAAGACTTGTGGACCCCAGGATGGCCCGCTGTGCGAGAGGAATGTCCCCACTTAAGGATTGGAGGCCGCATGGCAGGACGGACGTAGGTCTTCCCCAGGGGTAGATGTTGAAGGAGCCGTTCAGGAGGAATAATGTGCTGCAGAGGTGGCTCAAGGCCCACAGTGTCCGAGGATAGAGAGGGCGTCCGCCCTGACGTTCTTTTCGGCAGGCCGAAAGTGAAGGAGGAAGTTAAAGCGGACGAGGAAGAGCGACCACCGGGCTTGCCGTGGATTCAAACGCTGAGCAGATTGGAGATGCATGAGATTTTTGTGATCGGTGAAGATCTCAACGGGATGGCGAGCCCCCTCCAGCAGGTGTCGCCATTCTTCCAGGGCTAACTTTATGGCCAGTAGTTCACGATCACCGATTGTGTAGTTACGTTCGGCAGGAGTGAAGGTCTGGGGGCGTGTCCGGCTGCAGCCCAAGATGGATGCCTAGACTCTGAGCTCCGCCGGCCCGCTGAAAACGACAAGGCTATACAAACAAACCCCTGGCAGTTTCCCTACAAAACCACCGGTAATCGGTGCCTGAATACCCCTGGAACAACAGCGCGGTGCAGCTGGACGGTGGGGAACAGATACCGAGCAGTGAACAGAGGAGAGAGACGCGCAGGGTGGCTGGTCTCGAGTCTGCGGAGGGATCCCGCCAGTGCAGGCCCGCGCTTTCAGTGTGGCGCGAACGGAACTAAAGCGGCTGCCTGCGCCTGGAAGCAACAGCGAGTCCTGAGCCCTGTGCACGGCAGGTAGCTGAAGACAAAGCAGCGGAGGACGCATTGGCGCCGCCGGACCTCGGTGAGCAGCTTCCCTTACTGTCGCGGCGGGTACCGTCGAATCATTCCGCGGCCCTGGAACAGAGCGGAGAGCGCTGATCTGCCGCCGGATCTCACGGGGGTCTCCCTGGACCACGTTGCGGACCGGCCCACACACCTTACAAGGTACGCCGGGTTCTCCTCGACACCCCTGACGCCCCATCTACTACAGGCCATCTAGGGGAAGCGCCTGATTTGTCCTGTTGGCGTTGGTACTGGGGGCCTACTAGAAGTATCCCTACTACAGACGGTCCCTTTCCAGAAGAGACTACCACTGCCTATATCACCCAGAATAACCTCTCCACGCCATCTCACTTAGTTAATCTGGACTGCCTTGAATACGTTACACACGATTCTGAGTGCTCCCTGCTTTCATTAAGCCCAGATACTGGGGTCTCCTCCATCCTCAACCACCCTGCTATACCATGCCTAAACAACAACCAAAAAACACAGGGTCGCAAAGGAGGCTCACTGACATGGCGCTAGCCAAAGTCACACTACAGCCAGCTCCTCCGGAAGAATTGGCTTGCTCTACTCCATCCTCGGCGCATATTGGGCATTCAGAGGACTCCTGGCCATCATCTCACAGCCCAGATCGAGAAAAGGGAGATGGGCCGTTGTTGAAGGATACAGATGATATGGACTGGAAACACTACCTTAAAAGTATACCGAATAGGGGCGTGGCTGAGCTCCTCTTCCTCAGCGAATTTACCCTGCTGGAACTACAGCTTTCAAGATGGGCAAAGCCACAAAAAAGGCGAAAAACAAACCTGCTTCCCATCCTCCTTCTCCCCAGCAAGGCATCGGCGCTTTCTTCACGCGCTCGGCTGCGGCGGCCGGGGCCAGGGATGCGAGCGGGAGCGCGGCTGCCTCCCATAGCTGTGAGCCCAAGAACTCCCGCGCTTCCTCCGCTGCCCGCGCGGCACCTCCGACTCCAGACGGGCTCTCCTTATCACCGGCGGGCACCCGCGCTGCGTCCCGGTCGGCGGT
>JAODAL010059027.1:0-21732 GCA_025379985.1 Phyllomedusa bahiana
ACCCCAATCCTACATCTGTGAAATAAACCTGTTAGTTATGAATCAACACTGTTGTAAATAAATTCCCTGCTATTTGAAAGGGAAAACAAAAGGAAGAAATGATAGGCAAAAACAAGAAAACCCCCTAAAAAGGAGGGGTTTAAAGGGTGGTGACCCCAACCACTTCTCTGTTTCCTTTTTAAATTTTTGTTTTGGTCAGTTTTGCTTTTTTTCATATTTTCCCCCTAGAGGTAGAAAAGGGGTGTTTTTTAACCCCACAGAAGTTGTAGGGTGTTTTTGCTATCCAACATGGACATAAATGGAGTTTTGCAAGAAGGCCCAGAGCTGGGCAGTACCAGGAGCTAGGCCGTACAGGGGAGACAGGGAAAGGGGGCCGTAGAGGGCAACACCCACACTATCTCCTCCTTTGTAAAAAGGAAAATGAGGAGCAGTGCAGAGCCCCCAAAATGCCCCCTACAGGGCCATAAAAAATTATGTGTCTGCTCAAACGTCGGGGAAAAAGCTCCATGGGGTGATATAAGCCCAAAGTCCAAAAGCCGGTTTGTGCTTACAGCCAACACTGTCTTTACCAAAAGCACCAAAATTTTGGGAGATTCGACATGGCACTGTGCTCTTCACAGATGAGAACAGGTTCACATGGAAAATTTACAGACTGCAGAGTCGGAGATGCCGTCTGTGCCTGCAACATCCTCCCGTGACCGTTTGGAGTGGGTCATAATGGTGTGAAGAGGCATTTTTTGGAGGCCCACAGGGCCCCTTTGGGAGCCAAATCTGACTCCATTAGGTCCCAGATTAAAACCCCCAAGACTTTTGAGACCATTAGGGGCAGTGGGCCCCGGGTCCTTGGATGCCCCGACAAGCAGGCCCATTGGTGAAATTGTCAGCAGTTCCCACATGATGAAGGTTGATGCTATGGATGGCCCCTCCCCCCACAGAAAACCCAAACGGCACATTGGGACATCATGTCTGTTCCATCCCCAAAGCAACATCCCCTACAAACTTCCCGGTTGCATGCTTTAATTTTAGTTTTCGGGATCCCTAGGAAACATTAGCTTCCCCATAGGGGGTGCCAAAGGGTTGTATGGGATCTTCAGGCCTGGAGGCCAAAAAACACTTAAATCATTTCCTTGCTTGAGGATTTCCCCTGAAGTTGGGTAAGCCCCGAAATTAGATGTTTTACTTTGTTTTTTGGTTTTTGCCAAAAGACCTCTGTGGGATATTCATTTTGATTTTCATTGTCATTTTTATGTTTTATTGTTCACAGTGCATCCAACTATGTAATGAATAAAGAATTGGAACTATTTAATTCATTGAGATGTGGTATTTTAGTGTTCCCTTTTTTTTTTGAACATTATATTTCATGTCATCCCTGTAGAACTTTTTTTTTCAACATTTTATATATCTGTCTAACCTTTTCCTATTAACTTCTGACAGCTTTAACATATGAATTAATCTGTAATAAAGCCTTTTGGTTAGATCTCTGGGTCTCAGCATATGTTTACCTTTCGCACCAGTCTAGCAGGTGAAGTAGCTTTATGGAGAAGCAGGACATATGTTTTAAAACCTGTATACGGGTTTGGAGACATTGTAACCTGTGTATCTTGCCATTTAGGCTTGTACAGTTACATAAAATTGCTAATGGTGCTTCAATTTTAAGTAGACTTTAAAAGAGAAAAAACATAGCATGGTTTGTGCAAGAAAGGGGGTAGATGCTGGGCGCAGCCATGAGGGGAGGCTCCACATGACCCGGTGTGCAGTGAGTGCTAGAGGAGGTGGGAAGGTGGAGTTGAAGGAGAGGTAATTTAGCTACCTCCCCAGGGAGCAAGACAACAAATGTGTGCAGGACAAGGAAGTGAAGTGTACTGCGCTCTGTACACCTGCCCACTCCTGTATTCATGGTGTCAATTGAGGACCTAATTAACGATTAACAGTCTGAGAGGAATCCGTCCTGGCAATCGGGCTCAGTGGGGGAGGTGCCCCCTAGTGGTCCCAGATGAGGTGCATGGATCCACCATGCGGCATGGCCCGGAGACAGGTCAGGATACCTTCAATGGGGCACATGGTCCAAAGGCCCATGCTGGTTGGGCCATGCCATCCTCTCCTCTCTTCCATACACTGAGGCCCGGATGTCCAGCTTGTGTTGGTGTGGGTGGTGAAGAGTTGTCGAGTTAAGGGTCGATGTGTGCGGATGGCTGGATGGCGATGACGGACAGCAGGTATCCAGATGAATATACTTCTATATTTTGTTTGTTTCCCCACTATGTTTATTTCAATTGTTTCTCAGGTGGCGGTTACTGGGCAGGGAAAAGTTATCTTAATCTGATAGGTCAGTTAAGGGTCTGGCTTTGAGTGGGAAAGTGGCAGATTTCTGGAATATGGAGGGGAGTGTTAGGGAGTTATTGACCCAGTTGGAGAAGGGGTCAGGAGGCAGTGTGGGATTGTCCCCCATGTCAGCATGGGTATACTCTGCGGTTTCCCTGGGCGAGGGTTTAGTGAGCGCAGAGTTGGGTGTTGATGTGGGCTGGTGTCGTGAGGTCGTGAGGCAGGTGTAGTGTTGACAGTTCAGCTTGATATTGGACCACCGAGGGAAGGTTTTGGACAATAGAGCCAGGGGTGAGGTTTATGTCTGTTTTGAGGGCCC
The DNA here is from genome assembly GCA_025379985.1 of Phyllomedusa bahiana. NCBI lineage: Eukaryota > Metazoa > Chordata > Amphibia > Anura > Hylidae > Phyllomedusa > Phyllomedusa bahiana. The sequence goes on from JAODAL010059027.1 coordinate 2,642, forward strand.
ATGAGGAACGCACTTAAAGCTCCAGATGAAAGGAAAAACATGGAAGGACGAATATGTGGAAATATTTTCTGTCCTTCTAATTGAGAAGTTTAATTTGGACAAGGGCAAAAAAGACAATAGTAAGAAGGAGGAGATGTGCTAGTGGTACAAATTCGAGATGAGTCGGCAATGGCTCCTCCCTTGTTTGAGAAAAGGGAAGGGTAGGGGGCTCCTGGCAGAGCCAAGGGGGAGATGCCAGTGAAGCTGCACGAGATGGTGCAGTATTTAAATAGATTTCCAGGGAGGATTTTAGGGAGGATTTTCAGATTCCCATCACTTTCCATAGGGTCTAATTTTCCAGCAGGAACGTTAAGTCTATCTCTGCCTATCTCTACCCTAGTAGCAGATAAGTTGGCCAAGGAAGTGTCGCTGGGGAGGATTGCGGGTCCATTTTCCTCACTTTCCCCGACCTCAAAGTCTCGCCATTGGGGAAGGTTCCCGAAGAGGAGCCAAATAAATTTTGGCTCATAGATTATCTCTCTTTCCCCCAGAGTTTGTCCGTGAGCTTTGTTCACTTGTTTCTACGCCGTTCGGTGCATTGGTTTTGTTTTCATGGATGGGGTCACTTATGGCAAAAATTGACATCGAGTTGACTTTGCACCTGCTAGCTGTGCATCCAGATAGTGTGCGTTTTTAGAGTGGGTGGTGTTCATCCCGACCATCATCCACCATTTGGACGATTATTTTGTGTATCGGTCCAGCAGGCTTCCCTTTTTATTTATCACTCTTCTGCTCCATGCAGTGGGTTGTGAGTTGTTTTGGTTTCCCTTTGGCCCCTAACAAAACAGATGGCCCATCAACCTGCCTCAGCTTCTTATGTATCTGCATTGACTCCCATTGATGGAATACAGACTGCCTAAGTACAAGCTGTCCTCAATGAGACAAACAATCCAGCAGATGTGGTTATTGAAGAAGATTCCCTTTAGGGGCTTCCAGTGGCTCTTGGACAAGTTGAATTTCACTTGCAGAATCATGCCTATGGGTTGTGTGTTTTGTAGGTGGTTGGCCAGAGCTATGACGGGTGTTTGGGCTCCGCATCAATTTGTCAGATTGGCTAGGGAACATAATAAGAACTTGAGGGTCTGGGATGAAATCCTTGAGCACTACAATAGGCATTCTATCATGATGGAAGAGGTGGAGAGCAATGTCGAGGTAGACAGTCACTCCTATGCTGCTGGGGGAGTGGGTTTTGGGGCCTACTGTCAGGGTAATTGGTGTGTGAGGTCATGGTCCCTTGAGTGGGTGGAGGCAGGTTTGGGTAGGAACCTAGCATTTTTGGAGCTTTTTCAAGTTGTAGTAGTGTTGGAGATCTAGGGTGACTGGATTCGGGACAGAAAAGGTTAGGTTCCACTGTGACAACTTGGGGTTGATGCAGCTAATTACTAACTTGTTCGTCACTTTGCCCCCCTGTGGTACGCATTCTTAGAGATGTTGGTTTTGTGGTGTTTGCTCCTTAATGCTTGGGTGGTAGTGGAGTATGTCACAGGGGTTCAGAATTCAATTGCTGACTCTTTCTGTGTTACAGTGGGACCATTTTCAAGCTCTGGCCCTGGATTTGCTCTGTTGAGGCGTATTGCTCTGTAAGTGAGAACCGTTTGTACCTTTCAGTTCAACATAAATTTGTTCAGTTTGGCATTCTCCATAGCCTTTTTTGAGGCCATGAGAGTGGGGAATTGGTGTCCGCCAGTAATTCAACGGTGGGTGGTCTCCTGGAGGAGAATGTGGTGGATTTGAGGATATGTGGAGATATAAAATGACAGGCCTGGGAGAGATAAGAGTAACAGTGGGTGGTGTGCCTGGGGAGACCATTGAAGTGCTTCCAGGATCATCTGGATTTGCGGCCTGGGATGACAGGGCTGCTACTGTGTCATGCGTATGGGTCCTAAATGTCATGGTACCAATTTACACTGCTATTTTGCCGTTGTCTGTCGGCTTTGGGTTTGGATACCTCCAGTTTCATCCCTCATTCCTTCAGGTTAAGGGCAGCTATGAAGGCAGCAGGATACAGTCTTATGCCCCAGAGGTGGTTAGAAGAATTGGTAGATGGGAGTCCAGTTGCTAACATTTGTATATCCGCCCTCAGTTAGTTTTAAGTTTTAAGATTAGTGTGAAAATTGGAGGGGGAGGAAGTCAGACTGTTTTTTTTTTTCCTTTATGTCTGATGTTTTTATTTGTTCCAGTGCAAGTCCCATGCCTGGTGTAGATACTTGACTACTCCTACATACACTGGGGTGTGGAACGAGCGGATATGCGGCTGAATGGGAGGCAGCTTGGTTTTCCTTGAGATGTGGCTGTGGTCTGTTGGTTGGGCCTGAGAGGTATGGTGTAGAAGGGTGTTTTGCTGGAGGTGCATCGTTTTGCGCGTTTGGATCGGGACCCCAATGTGTTGGTTCTTCATGTAGGGGGCAGTGACCTAGGTGCACACCCCTTTAGAGAACTAGTGAGTGATATTTAATATGACCTGTTGTGTCCTTGGTCCCTTTTTTCCGGGGGTGATCATGGTTTGGTCAGAGATCATTCCTCAGGCTTGGCGCGGGGCTAGATCAGTTGAATAGTGGAACAAGGCCCGGATAAAGGTGTAGAGGGCAGTATTGGCTTTTTTGGCTAGGAATGGGGGGGTTTTTATAGAGCATTTTCATTTAGAGTCAGGGTAGGGCAATTTTAGGCTGAATGATAAAGTGCACCTGATTGTAGTGGGTATTGATTTGTGGGCATTAGGAAGCTGTGGGGATAGCATTAGTGCTGTGGGGTGACTCACATGCATGAAGTGTCATGGTATATCCATGGTGATGGTCAGGGGTCTTGAAGTTGATGGAAAAAACTTATGGGGGAGTCATAACAGTTATAGCCCCCCAATTTATGGTGTGCATTCTTATTTGGTCTGGTGAATGTGGAGCTCTTGCAGGGTGGAGTCCCTGGGAGCTGGTAAGAAAATTTGAGCCCAGTGGTGGCTTATGGTGCCCTAAAGCCACAGGTGACTCCTGGGGGTAATACATCGGAGGTTGTATGTTTAAAATACTTTAAAGTGTGCCAGATCTTTGTACCTCTTAGGACCTGAGCTCCATTTGTTTTGTATGATGTTTTGGATGATCGTGGGGTTGTTTTTGGTTTTGATAATTTAAGAGAAGATTGCTTATATATTTATATGTTTGAATTATTTTTTAATAAAATGGCTGCTGTGGCCAAAATTTAACCAGGCATTGAGTTTGTATCTTTCTTATGGGGATGTAGGTGTTTGGTTTCAGGGTGGATGGTACTCTGGCCTTAATGAGGACGGATGGTGGTAGGATTGGAGGGGTCATGGCATTTTACTGGAGTTTTTCCAAAATACTTTTATATAAGACTTTAAAAATGCAAAATAAAATTTCATGTTAGCATTTGTGACAAAATAAAAAATGCCACTAAAAACATGTTGCTCTAAAGTGCTGAACAACAATTTGTGTGAAGGATCCCATGTATCCATTTCTTCGGTCCTCAGCAATATAATTGATCTCTGGGCTTGCATAAAAATGTTTTAAAATGGTTTTGATGAAGACTACATTTATAAAAACATTTTAGATTCAGGGTCTGATAAAGAAAGTGATGATTCAGCACAATTGTTACACCTGCTAACAAGCAATCTAAACTCTATTTATAAACTGAGATTACACAATGCAAGCAAATTTCATTGTGCTGAAGGAGATATAAGATAAAAAAAGGCTCAGTGTCTATTTAAAAAAAGCCTATTGGTTCTGAGAAAAACAGAAGTGACAGTAGATGAAATTATAAGACTTTTATCATTTATATAGCTATACATAGATATACACAGTTGAAACCAGAAGTTTACACACACTATATAAAAAGACACATATGCATGTTTTTCTCCCTTTCTGACATGAATACACAATAAACCTTACCCATTTTAGGTCAATTAGGATTATCAAAACTATTTATATTTGCCAAATGCCAGAATAATGAGAGAGAAAAATTTTAAGACATTTTATTACTTTCTGCAAAGTCAAAAGTTTACATACATTTCATTAGTATTTGGGGGAAAAAAATTTTCCTTAAACTTTGGACTTGGGTCAAACGTTTTTTGGAAAACCTTCAACAAGCTTTCTCCAATATTGGGAAGAATTTTTTGGGGGCCCTTCCTCCCCACATAACAGGGGAAAATTGTTTGGGAGTTTGGGCCCTTTTTACAAATGCCTTTTCAGTTTTTTCCCCCTAAATTTTCAGGGAAAATTTTAGATCAGGGGTTTGTGATGGGCCCTTCCAAAAACATTAAAATTGGTTTTTTCCATTTTGAAATTGGGTTTTCCAGTTTTTCTGTATGCTTCAGGTCATTGTCCATTTGGGAAAACCCCTTTCTTTTCCCCAAACTTTTAAATTTTTGGCTGATGTCTTGAGATGGGTTTCTTCAATATGGGCACATAATTTTTCCTTTTCCCATAGCCATCCCATTTTTTAAGTTTCAACCCTCCCTCCTCCGCAAAAAAAATCCCCAACAATGGGCCCCGCCCCCATGTTTCACAGTTGGGGGTGTGTTCTTAGGCTTTCCAATTTTTTCCCTTTTTCCTCCAAACGTAACGGGTATCATTTTTGGGAATTTTTTGTTTCAACCCAGGGCATTTCTCCAAAATGTAGATTTTTTCCAGTAGCATTTGCCCAAAAAAAATCTGACTTTTTTTATGTTTTTTTTTGGGGTAATGGCTTTTTCCTGGGGAGTGGCCCTTTCACCCAAAGTTGATACAGTACTTGCTTCATTGTGGGGTAAGACACAATCCCCACCACTTTCCCCCAGCATCTTCACAAAAATTTTGCTGGGTTGTTCTTTGGGTTTAAAATTCAAAAAGTTGCACCCAAAGCGTTTTTCTCTGAGACACAGAACCCTCTCCTTTTTAGTTATGTTGGGAGACATTCCCCTCTTTTTTTTTTGGTAAAATTTGTTTGTACAGATAACGAGGGACCTTCAGGAATCTGGAAATTGTACCCAAGGGTTTCCAGAAATTTACAAGTTTCCAAAAATTTCTCTTTTTTGAAAATCTTTGGGTTTATTTTTTTAGACCTTTCCCATGAATTTTTTTCCACAAAAACATGTTTTTCTGATGTGCTTAAAAAATTTCATCCCAGGTTTGTCCCCTCATTAACTTAGATTTTCCCAAAAAAACCTATTATAGCTTCCCAAAAAATACATCATCATATGGTCTTTCCCAAAAATTTTTTTTAAAGGCAAAATTAATTTCCTTTGTAATCCTTTGACTTTTCAAAAGTAATAAAAAAAGCCTTTTAAAAAATTCCCCTCTCTCTCTTTTTTGTGGCATTTGGCCCAAAAATAAAAAAAATTTTGGTAATCCTAATTATCTAAAAAAGGGAAGGTTTATTTTGATTTCAGGGCAATAGTGAGAATAAATGGGAACGTTTTTTTTTATATGTTTGTGAAATTCTGGGGTTTTAACTGGGATATATATATTCATTAGGGGGATCCAACCCCCTTCCTGCAGTATTACGGGAAAAAAAGTTTTTCTTTTTAAATTTACTTTCTTTTTGCAAACGAGGTTTAAAAAATTGGGGACTTGTACAGGAGCGGGGAGGGTCAAATCTAAAATTGCAGTTTTGAAAAACTTTTTTCCGGGTTTTTCCCTTTTGTCACAGAGGGGTATTAGAAAAGTTTTAGAATTTTAAAAAAAGGGGGCCCCCTATTTAAACATAAATTTTGCTCAACATTTTGTTTTCAAAAGTAACATCCATTTTATATTCTTTTTTTTTTTTTTTTATCTTTTAAAACTTTTTTTTTTTTACCAAAATACAGGGGGTAAAGTCCCCGCAATTGCACAAAAGTAAATTCTGTTTTAATTAACAACCAAAAAAAAAAAAACAATTTAAAAAACTAAATTAAAAAAAGCCAAATTGTCCCCATGTCACGGCCCCCCCAAAATGAATTAAAGTGATTTTAAAAAATCGAATAAGAAAAATAGTTCAAGAATTTTCAATGAATCAAAAGAAATTTAGAAACATTTATAAAGAGGTAGAAATGGCTCAAGAATGCAGGTATCACACATATTTTGGAGTCCCCAAATCCCTGGTTTCCCAAAGATTTCCTACCCCCCACCTTGGACTCCTTAAAGGGTTTGGGAGTCTATCCAAAAGCCCCCAAAAAGTGTTGACCTTTTTGGGGTCAAAGTGGTGGGGAAATAACCCGGGAAATCTCGCACTTATTCTGGTATTTTACTCTTTTAATGATCCCCTTAATGTTTGGTGTAAGGGGGGATTTCCCCAAAGGAAAACCAGCTATTGTTAGCCTGTGGGTACAGGATGTTGATATGGGCCCCTTTTAAAAAACGGGTAGGGAAATTCCCATTAAAATTAATAACCATTTGCGCTAGGGAAAAGGGGAAATTCTGAATGTGAAAAAGTTTAAGCCTGAAATTAAATTTTTTTACCTTTTGGGCCAGAGGTTAGAAATAAAGGGGGAATTTCCCCCAAATAGTAAAAAGGGTGGGCCCTTTTTGACCCCAACCTCTCCCGCCAAAAAGGGTGAACTTTTTAGAGAGAAATTGGGGGGTTTCGAGTCCCCGGGGTCAGGAAACCCTCTCAAATTTTAATTTGGGTTTTACACCCCAAAATGGTTAAAAAACATTTTTAAAATTTAGAGGGGGCTCCAAAAGGGCCCCCCCCAAACCCTTATCCATGGGGTAACAAACATCCAATTCCCCTTTCCCTTTTAGACCAAAATGCATTTATCTAAAGGGCTTTTTCCCGTGTAAAACAGGGTTTTAGGGAAATGACAGCCCCTTTTCCCCAAAACCCTTTTTTTCCCTTTAAGGAAAAATTGGGTATAAAGGGGATTGATCCTTTGGTTTTTCGGGCCCCGGGCCAGTTTTTTTCAAAAAAGTTTGGGTTTTCAAATTTTTTAAAGAAGGGTAGAAACTTCCCAAAGTAAAAATTCCCGACTGGGAGGTCCATAAAGGACCTGAGATGGGGTGCCTTAAAAAAATTGCTCCAAAATTATTGAAACCCTGAGATAACCCCGTTTTTTTTCAACCCCAAGGTGGGGGGAAAAAAAAAAGGGGCCCGAAAAAAAAATTTTGGGGTGTAAGAGTTGGAGCACTCTTTCCCTTTAAAAAGGGAAAACCCAAAATTTTCGGGTTTAAGTACTTAGTTTCCCAAATTCGGAAGGGGTGTTTTTTAATGATGGAAGGAAGGGGGTTTGGGTAATCAAGGCCCAAAAGGGGAACTATGAGTAAATTTTTTAACTGTATAGGGGGTTTTAAAGGGGAACTTTCGAAATTTGGGGGCCATTTGGGGATAGTCAGGGGAACCCAAATACTTGGGGGAGGTTTTTAATTTTAAAAGGCGGTTATAGAGTTCCCAAACCGGCACTGACTTAAACCCCCCCCGGGTTTGGTTTGAAACAAGATTGTTTCTTACAAACTTTGGGGTTTTTTCCCCCCAACCCAAAAGAAGGATAAAGGGAAAAACGATTGGAAACCCGTGGGTAGGGTTTGCGGTTAAAATATATGGGAAAAGGGGGCAGCATATATATACTCGCGGGAGTAACATCATTTTGGTTTAAAAATTTCCCACTATTTCCCGACAGGGGGGAGTTGGATTTAAACCCGCTTTCCTCTTGTAAAGAAAATATGTAAATCCGTTATTTGAACGGGGCCGGGCTCAAGTTTTGGGAATTAAACCCAAAAATTTATGTGGGATCAGACCAAAAAAGTTGAATTTAGATAAGCAAAGCTTTTGAGAAACCCCAGACTATAGTGGGAAATATGCACGAATTTTGACATGTTTAAGGGGATAAAAAGGGAAAAAAGAGAAATAGGTTTTTAATTTTATCCCAAGGAAGGGGTTGTAGGGATTTTTCCGGGTTTTTCTACTGATAAAAAAAATGTCACCCCAAATAACTGATTTTTTTGCTCTTGTCACCCACTTTAAATTTCCCGACCAGAATTTTTATTGTCTTTACCCCTCCGCAAAGGGTTCAACAAAACATTACAAATATTAGAGGAGGGCGGGCCCTGTTTTATACCCCTTTTTTGGTTTTTTAGGGGGGGGATCGGTTTTAAAAAAAACCCGAGGGCCCCGAAACCTTTTGGGCCGAAGGGGAAAAAAGGGAAATAGAAATGAAGAGATAGCCTTTTTAATTTTTAGGGCCCCTTGAATTTCCCAAAATTTTTAAAATACCCCTTTTTGTAAAATAATCCCCAAATTTAGGGCGGTCAAAGGCCCCCCCCCTTTTTTTTTTTTCCTTTGAGTGAAAAAAAAATGGTAGGGTTTTTTGACTCATTTTTTCCTTTTTTAATAAGGGCCTAATTCTTTTCTGATCCCTCTCGGGTCTTTCGGGCCCTTTAAATTAAAATTTCCCACTTGATCTTTGTTTATTAGGAAGGGTGGATTCATTAATTCCCATTGTTCTGAATTTTTTGCAAACAGTTTTAATTTACAATTAAGGAGGGATTTGGTCGTAATTTTAGAAATTGAAACACACCCTTGGGGCCGGGGTTTATTGGGGTTTTGGTAAAACTCAGGAGCATTTCTTTTGGCTAACTCTTTACTTATGATGGGTTAAAGGTAAAGAAAAATTTTCGGGGCTAAAGGGGGGGCCAAAAAAGGGTTTTTTAATTTTTCCCTTTGTGAGGCATCAGGGCCTGGAAACTTTAAAGAGTTTTTGAGGACCCCAAACGTGGTTTCAAATTTTTTGGGGAAATTGGTTCATTTTAACCTTGCCAGGGGATTTTTTGACGTGGGGGGGGAGGGTTTATTTGGTCCCAAGAAGGCGGGGATGTTTGCTTTTTTTACTTTAGGGGTTTTAAGGGTTTTTTTTTTAAGTTGTAGAGAGAGATAAAATTTGCAAAGCATTTTCAATGGGGTTGGGGGGGTATATTTTTGGAGTTATTAGGGTTGGTGATAAAAGGGATTTTACTTCTGGCTTGCAAGGTTTTGGTTCTATTGGCTAGAAGTTTAGAAGGACGGTCGCCATGGATATAGAAGGTCCACTTAAGTTTAGATAGCTGTGCTTCATAACGGAATAAGTAGAGGGAACGTAGTTTGTTTCTGCTAATGACTAATTTATCTTTGGTGGAGGGCCATTTTATATTCTTTTGTATTTGTTCTAAAAGACCTTTCATATGAAGATGAAAATATACTTTGCTGAGGGTTGATAGAATGAATCATAAGACTGTCTAGATCTGTCTAGAATATATTCCATAAACTCTTTAGATATTTTAGTCTATGATTGCTGTTATTGTAACCCCAACCAAGTAGACAGACAAGTTAATTTTTAAACAGAAGCTTAGCTAAGAATCATGTGATTTGTTTTATATAAAATTACTCTTCTAGCAAATAAGTTTTTTTTGCCAAATATGAATCTGATTGTAATTCCTAATAACAGTAATTTATGTAAATCATAATCAAAATAGTAATGAAGTTGTATTTTCAGGTCCTGGAATAGCCTTTTACCTATTCCTTTTGGATTGATATGAATCTGATTGGTCAGTCACATTTTGTCTATACAATTTAGCTAATTAATATCTCTAATATTTCATTGGTTTTTGTAAGTAAAAAATCCTGAGGCTCAAATCCTGGGAGACCCCGTAAACACCACTAATGACCACAATGGCTATGTCTTCTGACTCTCCCCATCTGGATGGGACCTTGGTAGGTAATAGTTTTTTCTCCCATCTGGGAAAATTTGCACTAATCAATAATTTAAATGCTGCTGGTAACAGGACATTAGACTCTAAGGTTTCATTGAGAGAGTCAACCCAAAGTGTTGCTATGGTTAATAAGATGTAATGGGAAATTTACCTATTGTCCTAATAAATACACCAAAAGCAATTTAAAAAAACCTGGGGAACTAATTTACCAATGCATCCCAATGGGAAGCAAATCAGTAAAATGCATATCAGACAGGTGTATTTCTCACCTCCTGCCAGGAGTCTGACCTTTACTTAAAGTAGTGTTTTCACCATGCTGTTCTTCACAGCCTGCTTCCACTTCCTGGTTAGGCTATGGGTGGTTCTACAGCAGTCATTGGCATATCAGCTCTGCAATACCTAGCTGAACCTGTTAGAGGGACATTGCTAATAAAAGGTACAAACAGTAGGGAAGAAGGCTACAGAGCTTGAAAGGTTTGAAGTTTGTCAGTAACACAGATAAACAAGCTCCTCCGCCAGGACGGCCAGGGCAGCTGGAGCAATGAGAGCAGAGAGATATAGTTGGTCACTTAGGAAAGTTTGTGTATGCAAGATCTGCTGTAACTCTGAAAGGTAGCAAAATATAGTACATAGAAAAGACTACCATCCAATCTTTGTAAAAGTTCATCGCCCAACAATGCCACACTACAGCATGATAAATAATTATCCCACATGTACTTTACCAACTAATAAATATGTAGAAAAGCTAGATATACCAGCTCACCGATATAGACGTCCGGACCTTGCAGGATTGCAATAGTAGAATATAGAAGAGACGGATGGCCAGCGTCTAAAAGCCGTTTTTTCTTTATTCAGGAATCAGAAGACAACAACATAGATCCAACATACAACAGACGCCAACGCGTTTCAGGCCTCAAGGGCCCTTTCTCATGGCATAATGACTAGCTTACACATTCTACTTATATTAAAAACCAGGGACCAATCAAAAGTCAGAATAAAAAACATGTGATCAAGACAGAGTTAAATACATTGATTTTATAACAACATATAATTAGCTCAAAGGGTAAAGTAAAGTTCAGCAAAAGAATAAATATGGGTACATACCCTCCAATTAAAAGAAGCTAGATTATGGGTGAAAAAAGGCTCAAAAGTGGCAAAACAAGGCTTCATCTGGAGTAAAGAGTCTGTATGTATTTGATAATAATTAGAGATGGGCGAATTTCTCAAAAATTCGATTCGCCAAGTTCGCTGAATTTTCCAACAAAATTAGTTTCGACCCGAATTTATTTGTGGTGAATTGTGTTAAAAACCAGCTATTTCCTGGCTGCATAGAGCCTGTAGGGTGTTGTAGAACGTTGTGCCATGCTCCAATATGCATAGGGAGCTTGGTTTGGTCTTCATACAATGCTGTGTTTTAGTGTGACACGCAGATGACTGCCGCCGCTCTTAGAATCGCTTCATTCTATAATTCTCTGGGCACTTGGGGAAAAAAAAATATTACGACCCTAAAAGGGCCCCCTAAATAGATCAAAACAATAGCGTCAAAGAACACAATGGTAGGTTCCTGGAGCCGGCACTGTTCGCAGCACAGTAAGGGGACGTCACAGCAGGGGTCACTCCACGAGGCCAGAGCTTTACACTGTCACCAGATGCTTCCACAGAATAAGACAGAACCTGCTCTGTTAAACGCTGATACATTTTAAAGAGGCCCCCAAATGAGTGGAGAGGGTGTCAAAAGTAATTTTGCTTTGACGTCTCTGATCATTTTGCCCTTCTTTTCATCCATCAGTGTCCGCTTTCAATCAGTCAATAATCCATCAGTATTGGTAAGGCCAATAACAAACAGGAATTGATCCAAAACAGAGATGACCAGTAAATGGGATATTTGCATGTCTTCTGTGTTCTGTATCCACTCCTGCTTTTGGCTAGACAATCCTGATCCTTCCCATTCCTTCTGACAGGTGAAAAAAGGGGAAAACCAAACATAGTGGCAACGTCATAGAATGGTGGAGGGTGGAAACAGCATTAGAAAGCCACAGGGTGTTCCAGTGAGACAGCGGTCAGTTGGCAGCAGAATGAGTAGGCCACAGAGTTGCACAAACACAGAGTGTGGAGGTGACAGCAGCATCAGTAGGCCACAGAGTGGCAAATGACAGATTGAGGAGGTGGCAGCAGCATCAGTAGGCCACAGAGTGGGACAAAGGCAGAGTGTGGAGGTGGCAACAAAATGAGTAGACCACAGATTGGCACAATGACAGTGTGGAGGTGACGGCAGCAACAGCTGCAGAATGAGGTCACAGATTGGCATAATGACACAGAATTGAGGTGACGGCAGCAGCATCCGCAGCATGAGGTCAGAGAGATGCACAATGACAGTGTGGAGGCGGGTGGCAATACCAGTCCCTGTTAAAGATGGTGGGAGGCAGATGGAGCAACTGGCAACAGATGTGTGGCATCAGGCGGGCGGCAGCATCAGAATAGTGGCTGAGGCAGGTAGTTTGAATCCAAATTCATGGGGAGGCGTCATGGCTGATCTAATCTGATGCATAAGGCACTGGTGTGTGGAAATCCTGGCCGATCCACGCCTGATTCATCTTGACAAAGGTCAGTCTCTCCACATTTTGGGTGGACAAGCAGGTTCTCCTTGGGGTAACGATGGCCCCCACCATACTGAACACCCACTCTCATGCCACACTACTGGCCGGACAGGACAGCTTCTCCACTGCAAACTCGGCAAGTTGCGACCACATATCCAGTTTGGCTGCCCAGTATTCCAGCGGATCTTCTAACTGGGGTGGCAGAGTGCTGTCCAAGTAAGCCACCACCTGTTGGTTTAGGGTCTACTCCAGGTCCTGCTGCTGCTGCTGAGTACTCTCCTCACTAGGCAGATAAAGGAAGCTACTCATCAACGACTCCAGACTTAGGCTGCTGCCGTGGCAGTGGTACGTGAGCGATAAGGAACCCCCCGGTCAGACCTGTCAGAGGATCGACGATGCCGCACATAGGCAGAGCCCAACTGACTACACAGGATTTCTCTATAGTATGCCAGTTTCTCCTCCCTCTTGGCAGCTGGAAAACAGACACCCATTTTGGACTGGTAGCGAGGGTCCAAGAGGGTGGAGAGTAAAAAGTCATCCCTTTGCCGGATGGAGACTATTCGGCTGTCACTAGCCAGGCAAATCAGCATGCTGTGGGCCATCTGTGCAAGTGACTCTGAAGGACTCCCTGCCTCCATCTCCACTGTATACTGCCACGGTGCTTCTGGGTTATCTGCCTCGTCTTCCTCATCTCTCTCTACCTCCTCTGGCTGCTCCTCCTCTCCTGTCACCTGAGTAGAAAAACCACTCATTTCACCAGACACTGCTTGTGCTCCAATGTCCTCCTCCTCCAGTTCAGCCCCCACCGGACTCATGTGGCCATGAGATGTAGGCGCCACTTCTCCAGTCCCCTGTCCAGACAGATTTTGCAGCATCTGTTCCAAGACATGAAGCAATGGAATGACGTTATTTATCCCGTAGTCCTGGCGACTGACAAATAACGTGGCATCCTCAGGGTCTGAGCAAACAGCAGGTGTCACACATGAGCTGCCACTGGCTGACATCAAAGTTACACAGGGGAGTACTCCTGTCTGCTTGGATCATCAAAAAATTGTTGGCCTTTCTCTGTTCATACAGTCGGTCTAACATGTGGAGGCTGGAATTCCAACGGGTGGAAACATCGCATATCAGCCTGTGTTGGGTGAGGCCGTTCTGCTGCTGCAGCTCGAGGAGGGCGTGCTTGACTTTGTAGGAATGAATAAAGTGCATGCACAGTTTCCTGGCCATTTTTAGAATGTCTTGAAGATGGGTGGAAGACTTCAGGAACCTTTTGACAACAAGAATGAACACGTGCGCCATGCAGGGCGCATGGACCATCCCTCCTCGGTGCAGCACGGACACTATGTTCTTCCCATTGTCTGTCACCATGGTTCCTATTTGTAGTTGGCGCGGAGAAAGCCAGGAATCGATTTCATGTTGCATGACGCAGAGCAGTTCCTCCCCTTTGTGACTTCATTCGCCCAGGCAAACCAGGTGTAGAACTGCGTGACACCACTGTGCCCTCCACATGTGGTATGATGGAGCAGCACTTAGACTTCTGGGGCTGAGGTGGTAGTGGAGGAGGAGATGGACATTGGCGCAGGAGCAGCAGTTTGACAACGTAGAGGAGAAAGCGGCGTCTCCTGTGCAAGTTGTTGGTGTGGCTGGGCAGGAAGCACATTTACCCAGTGGGCCGTAAAAAGGGCATGTACTGTCCCTGACCGTAGTTACAGCTCCACACGTCCGCACTGCCGTGCTTCTTGGAAGAAACCGATAGGTTCAAGGACTGGTCCACCTTCTGTTCTATACATGTGGGAAGGGCTGGTACTGCCTTTTTGGAAAAGAAATTACGGCTTGGAACTCTCCACCTCGGCTCGGCAAAAAGCCCTTTGTTCTCTGAATGGTGCAGAGTCCCCCACTTGGAAAGGGAGGGACTACGTACAACAAAATTGGACAGGAGCATGGTCAGCTTCTGCCTTAGGATGGTTGGACGGGATACTGTTGTCTCTTGGCAATTGCCTTGTTGAACGACTGCTGGTGCCATGAGTGGCGAGGAGCAGGAGCATCTAGTCCGGGAGATGATGGCAAAGACAAACAGCTCCCATCGGCAGAGGTGGTGGTGCCTTGACTGGCTGCAATGGCATGCGTGCCACTGGGTGCGGCTGCTGCTGCTGCGGCGGCGGCAGGATGGACCACCACATCTGAGACCTGTTTATCCCAGGCCACTGAATGGTGATGCTGCATATGTTGACGCGGGGCCGTGGTGCCAACGTTAGCTCCCTGGCCACGCTTCACTCTCTGCACACAGATTCTACATATACACATGTTCAGCTCCTCTGGTGTCTTAGCAAAAAACTGCCACACAGCCGAGTAGGTGATTTTACAGCCAAAGCTCCGCACTGAGTGACTACTACCGCCGCTGCCTTGCTGAGCTCCTGTGCCGCTACTTTCTTGGACCTGCGAAGCGTGTTTTCTACTCCATGGCCGTTTGGCTCCCGACCTCGTACTGCTGCCACCCTGCTGACTCATGGCCACACTACCGACTTGCTTGCTGCGCCGCTGCCTGACGTGCAAGCTGACATCCTCTTCTCCCAACAATGATGATGAAGCCCTTGCTTCACCCAGCTCCCAAGTGCCATCGGCCACATCGTCATCGATTTGTGTTTGCCCCTCACTGCTATTCTCCTCAACGGTCTCAGTATGCATAGCCTGACTGCTTGCAACATAACCTCTCGTGCCACTCTCCGAATCACTACTTTCCCGCCTACTGCAAAACGCAGCGGATGTCTGCCCCACCTCTTCGTTGCCAAGTAGCTGCTGACTGCCCTCCTCAAAGAGTTTGTCCTCGCTGTATAGTGGCGCTGAGTCCAGACCACATATTAGATCTCTGGCTGAGGGAACCGAACGGGACAGAGGTGGGTTGAGGACAGGTGAGGGCCGCTGACCCGCTCCCGGGCCATGCCAACTAAGGGTTGTGTCTGACGTTCCCACCGACTCTTGGCTGGGGTTGTCAGATGTCATCTGGGAGGAAGTGGATGACCTAGTCAACCAATCAAGAACCCTTGGGTTGCTGGTCAATGCCCCCTTACTGTGCTGTGACCTGTACTGCTCCAGTGACATTTGTGCCACTGCCACTCGCATATGAAGGGCCTGCCACCTCTCTGTCTGACATACTTTTTGATCAAAAATTTACAGACTCTGTTTAATGAAGATATCTGTATATAATAAATACACACCCTGCATCTGACTCCAAATGAACCCACTAACAGGCTTGAGTAACCCTTGGATATTAAATGCACTCCAGAAAAGACCAGAAGAAATTTAGTTGTATATGGGGGTGAAAAACACGCTGTATTTTACTACAAATACACCCACTAACAACATGCTTAATTAACCCTTAGATATGAAATGCGTTCCAGAAATGACCAGAAGAAATTTAGTCATATATGGGGGTGAAAAACACACTGTATTTTACTACAAACAACAGGCTTAATTAATCCTTGGATATGAAATGCGCTCCAGAAATGACCAGGAGAAATTTAGTCGTATATGGGGGTGAAAAACACACTGTATTTTACTACAAATACACTCACTAACAACAGGCTTAATTAACCCTTGGATATTAAATGTGCTCCAGAAATGGACAGATGAAATTTAGTCGTATATGGGGGTGAAAAACACACTATTTTACTACAAATACACCCACTAACAACAGGCTTAACTAACCCTTGGATATTAAATGCACTCCAGAAATGACCAGATGAAATGTAGATGTATATATGGGGGTAAAAAAACACACTGTATTTGACCCCAAATGGACCAGTAACAGGCTTGAGAAATCCTTGGATATGAAATTCCCTACTGAAATGAACAGGTGAAATTTAAATGTATATGGGGCAGAATTCGACCCACCCTGGACTTTAATGAGAATACCCCACAAACTAAAACAAAATGATAACGGAAGAGGAGAAGTCTCTGATAAATGCAGTTTCTTTCAGAATGGATCAGCAGATACAGAACGCTGGTGAGCAACTGACAGACTTCTGATGGTCTCTCCCCCCCCCCCTAATCAATGATAAAAGCAATTTGCTTTGAGTGAGAGCTATGCAGCAGCAGCAGCAGATGGACGCTTATGTCAGGGCACAACGAGATAACTGTGAGGAGAGTGCGTGCCGTCCTTATTTATAGTGCGGTGACGTCACAGAAGTCCGCCGGTCTCTGATTGGCTTCAACTCTGCACATGTCATTGAGGGTGTTCCTTTCTTCCTCCCAGAGTTCTCTGCTCTATGTAACGCCATGTGCTTGCGGCCATCTTAGCAATAAAAAAAACACGTTTCGTTCCCGAAAATCTCCCCAAACTTCGACTTCGTGCAGAACCAAAGTTTTCCTAAAATTCCACTTCGTTAGAATTGATTCACCCATCTCTAATTATCATTATTATTATAGTAGGATCTTGGCCCTCAGCTCGGTTTTTTCCAGCTAGTGCTGACATTACCTTGTCAGGCTGCATTCACACTTCAGTTATTTGGTCAGTTTTGCCCCTGTAACTGCCCAGAGAAGTGAAGTGTGAAGCGATTCTAATAGCGGCGGCTGTCATCTGCGTGTCATACTAAAACACAGCATTGTATCAAGACCAAACCACACTCCCTATGCATATTTGAGCATGGCACAATGTTCTACAACACCCTACAGGCTCTCTACAGCCAGGAAATAGCTGGTATTCAACGCAATTCGCCTCAAATAAATTCGGGCCCAAAAAAATAATTTTTGTGGAAAATTCGGCGAATCTGGCAAAACAAATTTTTGAGAAATTTGCCTCTCTAGTTATAATGTTCCCAAATAAAACATTTTATTCAAATTTATTTAACCCACATTAAAAATTAGGTTTATTTGCAAAAATGTATAACTTTCAACTAAGTAAACAAAAACAAATTAAACAGCTCAACACAAATATTATAAAATATTATTCAATCCCTTAATTATTCAATTGCTTTGTAACACACCTGATGAATTGCAGCTGATTTGGTGGCACAAAGTGGACGTAGATTATGCTTGGTGCTAATTTTATGGCTGATGTATGTAAAATTATACACACCTAGTTGCTGTCCAGAGTTCTGAAATAGTTATCCTTATTTTCCTTCCCTTCTTTCTTATTCTAATAAGAATTATCATTGGTGATGTGAAATAAAAAAAGAAGAGGACTGCAGGATAACAATTTCTGAAGTAATGTAGTGCAGTTGTTGAGAGAAGGATAAAATCTAGAAATAATATATTTGTAATAACCTTTATAGTGGTTTTTCAATGATATAATATTGAAGTGGGAACATCCAATATGCACATTTAACCATTTTTGTAAATGTAATTAATTAAAAAATATGTACCATATTAGATCAGCTCTCTCCTTTCTGTTTCCACTTGCTCAGTTGCATCTTCCCAGCACTTTATAAATGTGTCCCGTTGTGTGCCAAAAAGTGTCCTTTTATGTGCCAAAATATGCACCAAAACTTGAGGAGGCAACATGAAGTTGTGGTAGAACCCCTTTAACACTAATATACACACTCACATATGCACTTATATGTACACACATAGACACAATGTAGTGCACTGCAGTCACAAGAGACGGTATGAAAATAAACAGTACAAACTTATTACATGTATTGGTTGTATAACACAGAAGCTAGAAAAATGCACCAGTATACCAAATAAATGGTAGAAAATCTATGGGCAAATGGCCCATATGTATCTCAGTTACCTTCTTGCTGTCTTCGCTAAGATTGCTGCTACTTTGTATAGTTTATACATTGAAACTGGAATAATACGTTTGACTAGAAAGTGTGCCAGCAGCACATGCTATCAGTTTACAACACAAGAGTGCACTGTGTATACATGACATTACAACTGCACTAAACAATCATAAAAATCAAGATCTATTAATAGATGCTAGTCAGGTTGTTAACAACTTTTAGGTAATATGGGCAACATTGACTATAGTGCTCAAAATAAAATGAATTGGTCCAAGGTGAAAAAGCAAAAGTTATTGAATAATGTTTAATAAATTGTTATATTATACAGTAACTGATTAGAGATTCAATCAGATATGGAACTTCCCTTACATTGCAAGTTGCAAATTCAAATATATCAAAATGTAAGACGTTATCAGTGCACCAAAGATGTCACGGGTGGTCCCGCAGCCAGGGGTCGGGCTGCGGGCGCACCCGTGTCTGCCCCGTGCTCCCCGGCCCCGGGGACGAGTAGCGACGCGGTCCGCAGGTCGGGCCGTGGGCGTGCTCGCCCCCCCGAGTGCGACCACTTACCCTGCCGCGCTCCTGTGTCCTCACGGCTCTCTGCAGCTGCCGTGCGTGGCCGCGCCCCCTAGCGCGCGCGCGCGGTTCTTCTCTGAAATTTAAAGGGCCAACGCGTCAGTAAGTGGTTGTTGTTGACCGCTGACCCTATATAAGGTTTCCGCCCCGGCACTTCCTTGCCGGATCTATAGTGCCTTACAGCCTCTAGAGAAAGCGTTTCCTGTATCGTTTCCTGTTCTACCGTGTACCGAACCATTACGCACCCGTTTCTTGACCACGAACCTTCGCCGCCTGTCCTGACCTCCTGCCTGTCCCGACTACGCCTAGTCACACGATTTGGTACCACGCACTGCCTTGGCTGCGCCGCAAGCAAGTCACGCAGTGGGGCGACCTGGTAGTTCTCCGCCGCAGCAAGTCCATCCGCTTTGCGGCGGGCTCTGGTGAAAATCGGGCTCTACTTAGATTCCGTCCTGGTACGGTTACCCACCCCTTGCGGTGGTCCAGCGGATCCCCCTACCTGCATCCGTTTT
>JAODAL010059028.1:0-21731 GCA_025379985.1 Phyllomedusa bahiana
TTTTTTTTTTGGGGGGGTCATGCAGGTTTGGGGGGCTCATGCTGCGTTCCAGGACAGGGATATTCAATGTCCAGTTCGGGTAAAATGATGGTTAAAATCATACTGCCTTCTGGCACTTTTTAATTTTTTGGGTCATGCAGGTTTAAGGGTCATGCTTTTGGTGCAAGACAGGGATAGTGAATGGTGTGTGATTTTTTTTCTGTGGCTTTTATAACAAAGTGTGTTGCCTAAGATGTACACGTAATCCATTTGACTGTTGTGGATGTTAATTCCAGCTTCTCCAGCCCTTTTTGGGGTGTAAGAATAAGGTGTTGTTGCTCTCCCATAGACTTTAATGGTCATCGATCATAATCTACCATCGACTATCTTGTCGATGTCGGTCGACTATCGACCATCGACCGATGTCGATGGCCAACGTAATCGCTCAACACTATCCAAGATGAATGACTTAAGATGACCAGTTATGAAAAAACTTAAGGTCTTGTTAAACTCTGCAGGGAAATGTTTCCATTATAATGGCCACCCATGGCTGCCATCAGGAATTTCAGAGCTCCATATAGCCAAAAAATCTTGGCCGCCTCCCCCAACAGAATAAAAAAGTATTTGTGAATGGGAAAAAAAACCCTCCACACAATTGGAATAATGTCTTTTAAATTTATTTTTGGAACTTCACTGAACAGTATAAATGATGTATTATTTGTATGCTGCAGGTTGATATAATGCCGCTGATAGCAAACATATATAGTTTTTGTTATGTTCTACTACTTTTTTATTATTCCTTGCTTTGCATGGCCATTTTTTTTTTACCAAAAACCTTTTTAGTGTTTTGTCAACTGAGCTGTGTCAAGCTATATTTTTGAGCGTGAGCTGCAGTTTTACTGGCAAAAATTTGGGGTACATATAACTTTGAATCCCTTTTATACCAATTTATTAGTAAAGCAGGATGAACAAAAACACAATTCCAACGTATTGTAGTGATTTGGATAAATAACATATTTTATAAAACATGACTTTTACAGATATAGAAATACCAGTGTTTAATTTTTTTATTCTTTTGAATGATAAATAAGGAAGGGGGTGTTTTAAACTTTAAATCTTTTTTAAATGTTTTTTTTTTTAAATTTTAGAATCTCTTTAGGGTACTTGCAAATGTAATTACGTGAACCATATATTACGGCATGTAGGAGGTTAAATAGCCAGAAATGGAGCTATGTCCAATCCTGGCCATTGCACAGAAGCCCAGCCGGCTTCCGATGCAGATGGAATGGGCAACATATTTATTAACGTATATCACAGGCTATCACAGGCAAACACTGACGCTGCCGACAGGCTGAGTTGCTGTGTAAAGTCCACTGCATGAGCAGGTATCGTGTGAGAACCTGTTTGTAATAGTTTTATTAAAAAGAACAGGCCTTAGGTCTGTTCATTTTACTAAATTTGTGAAACAAGAGGGGCAAGTGCTGCCGACATCAGCGGTTCCCCCTTGTTTCACATTTCAGACCAGGCCCAATACAGGAGTACTGGCTTACTGACCTAATGGCGGCCCTGTGGCCACCTATTAGTTGTGATGTGAGTTCTCGCCCTTCGTAGCTTTTGCTATCATGTTGTCAGAATTTTTTTAAAAATATTGAGGGTTTTTTTGTATTCAAAGAAACTTTATCAGTAGTTGAATACAGAGAAAATTAACAGTTGATCAGGTAATTGAAGAAACAGGTTACAGCGAAAGTGAGAGATTACAGTAACTTTGAAGAGCAAAATCGCATATACACAAAGCAGGATCTAGATAACCAATTGTACAATGTTTGACAAACAGCATAGCAATAGTTTTACTAGATATGGGGCAAATAGCAGAGGTGGAGATAAATTAGAAAATCAAGAGGGAGGAGAGAAGTTATAGACAAAGAAATATGCAGCAAAAATAACAACAGCTATTAGACATGTTCAATATGTTGTCCCTGGTGCTGAACCCAGAGCTGAAGATACTGGATCCAGTTGTCATGCTCCAGCATGAGAACTTTCTATGTTGTTAAACTTCCTAACCACAAGAGATATTGCAAATCTGACTGCAGAAATTGGTTTCTGTAACAATTCTGGTCTTCTTTGATATACTACATGACCACCTTCCCATTGGAAAAACTTGCCATTAATCCATAATGATGGAGACTATCTTCCAGACACAAAATAAAAGATAGGCCCCTTCACCCATTTCTTTCATATTCAAATATGAAGTTTTAACTTTTGTTTCTGAAATAAAAGGGTGTCCCAGGACTTTTGACTCATCCAGAGTTATATTAATCATGTCGTGGAGAAAAGGAAAGTTCCGATTTTGCATTGTACACATTAAAGGTGCTCCTGTGTGCATGTATTTGTTACCTTTGATCCATTTTTAAAATCGTTTGCTCTTTTCCTGAGCAGAAGATTTCCATACTCTGAAAGGCAAACACCTTCTTAAAAGCTGCATTGCTCTTTTGCAAATAGAAGTTAGCAGCATTATAATAGCTTATTTTGCAAAGTGTCTCATCTATTTTGTGTGAATCGCCTCCTTTGTTAAAGGAGACATTAAGGCAGAGAGAAAAAGTGTGCATTCCTGTTTAAAATCAAAACTGTGTAAAAGTCAAAGATAGATGAAGGCTAAAGGTATTCTTTCTTCATGCTCTGTATTCATGGATTGCACTTGTGATTCCTTCACATTTCAAATACACACTGTATAAGGTGAAATTGAAAAGAAGGGTGACAAAACTATGATGAATATAATTACTATTATTATTATTATCATTCTTAGATTTGTTAAACTCCAAGAAGAAAATCACATATCATACCTGGTCCCCAATTAGAGCCGACATCAATGAAAAAGTACAGTCATAAGAAAAAGAAATTACACTCTTTTTGAGTTCAGTGCTCACAACAAATTCCAGCATTTCAATACATATTTAAAAAAAACTATGCCAAAATGGAAAATCTAAGTTTGGAAACTAAATATACCCCATGAATAGCACTGTTGTTACACCGAATGAATAGCACATGTCTTCAGTTCATTGAGGCTTGTGGGCATTTCTTTATCCACAGCTCTCCCTATGTCCCACCACAGCATTTCCCAAACTGGCACTACTCTAATCTGAAGTACCCTACTCTCTAAAAAGGGTAAGTGTTTATGTTCATAAAATTTTGTATTTATTTTGGTGTCTGTATTTTACACTGTAGTCTTTTGTGTTTTTCTGGGTCTGTATCTGGGGTCTGTATTGGTTTAGGGAGTCTGATCTAGATCTGTATTTAATCTGGGGTTTTTAGTTATTCTGGAGTCAGGAATCTACGTCAAATTTCTGTGACATGAGTATTTTATTTTTCAGCGAGTGTAAATAGGATTAGGTTATTTATGTTCACTTATGTGGAATCAGTTTCTGATATGGCAATTTTTTTCCACTGGCAATCTGTTATATATGGGTGCACTTTTCATCTAAAGCAGCTGAAAAGGTAGGTGAAGCCCTGGTAACTGATTGACTTAAACAGAGTAAGTGACCCAAAAATCATAGATATAATCTTTGAGATGAAAACACTCATAGTAATGAA
This sequence comes from Phyllomedusa bahiana, assembly GCA_025379985.1. Classification (NCBI taxonomy): domain Eukaryota; kingdom Metazoa; phylum Chordata; class Amphibia; order Anura; family Hylidae; genus Phyllomedusa; species Phyllomedusa bahiana. Next base: position 3,568 of record JAODAL010059028.1, read on the forward strand.
ATAAAAGTCCAAAAAGCACCAGAACCCTAGTATCTTCAGAAAATCCTTATGTCTTTATTGTGCAATTTCAGCAGTAAAACTACAAAAATATAAAAATATCCACAAACGGAATACACATAATATCCCAGGGAAGGTGGATAACGTAAACTGATGCGTTTCAGATAATAACTATGAGCAGTAGTACTGTAATAGCCATGTTTAAGGATCTTGTCCGATCTGAAATGCATCAGTTTACGTTATCCACCTTCCCTGGGATATTATGTGCATTCTGTTTGTAGATATTTTTATATTTTTGTAATTTTACTGCTGAATTTGCGCAATAAAGACATAAGGATTTTATAAAGATACTACGGTCCCGGTGCTTTTTGGACTTTTGTTCCCAAATTATTTGATTACTATGGAAAGCTGAGTGGAAGCAGTGTGCAGTCGTTCACGCAAGGATGAACTGTTTCCTATACATGTTTCTTGTTTTCTACATGAAAGCACTAATGGCTATCAAGATGAACGATACTATTACCATTAAGCCAAACAAAGCAATAAGGACGGCAATGTCATTGTACTACCATAAATACCTAATACAATCCAAAAAATGGTCCAAATGGCCAGAAAATTTACAACAAACTAAAATCCAAAAATCCCCAACCTAATAAAATATAACCTTTAATCAACGCTAAAAAGTATATATCAAATATGTTGTTAACCAGGGACAAAACCCCACTGTAAATACAGCTATACACAACAAAAGAGATAAGGAAAATATGTACTCCTTAGTACGTCCCTTTCTGCAGAATCACCCTAAAAGGGCCCTTAGCGGGGTAACTGCTCTGATAAGGACAACCCAACCCAATTTAGTAAACCCTAGACAACTGCCCCTAGATAATAATTACAGATGGGCTAATTGATTCTAACGAAGTGGACTTCATTTAGAATTTCAGGAAAACTTTGGTTCTGAACGAAGTCGAAGTTTGGGGTAATTTTTTAATTGATAAAATGGCCGCAAGCACATGGCGTTACATGGGGCAAAGAACTCTGGGAGGAAGAAAGGAACATCCTCAATGACATGTGCAGAGATGAAGCCAATCAGAGACCGGCGGGATTCTGTGACGTCACCGCACCATATAAGTCCAGACGCGACGCTGGCAGCTCACACTCCTCTCTCTTTGTCGTGCTGTAGCTGCTGCAGTAGCTGTAGCTGAGATCTCACACAAAAGAAATTACTTTTAAATAGCAATTTGTTTGTGGGGTGTCACAGCTTTTCTCAGAGACTGCTCCTCTTCCGTTATAATTTTGATTTTGTGGGTTATTGGAATTGAAGTCAAGTGTGTGTCCAATCCTGCTGCATATAAATTTTAATGCTATCTGATCAGTTCTGGAGCACATTGAATATCCAAGGGTTGTCTAAGCCTGTTTTTGCTGATTTATTCAGTAAAAGAAACAGTGTTTTTACAATCCACATACCAGTTAATTTTTTGCTGCTCATTTCTTTTGCGCAATTTATATCCAAGGGTTAATTAAGCGTGTTTGTGCTATCGTAGTCAGTAAAATAAACAGTTTTTCAACGCCAAAGATGAAATTTTTCCTGTTGATTTCTGTAGCATAGTTTATATCCGGAGGTTAATTAAGCGTGTTTCTGCTTTTGTAGTCAGTAAAATAAACGGCGTTTTAACACGCCACATACGAGTTAATTTTTTGCTGCTCATTTCTTTTGCACAATTTATATCCAAGGGTTAATTAAGCGTGTTTGTGCTATTGTAGTCAGTAAAATAAACAGTGTTTTACAACCCCAAAGACGAAATTTGTCCTGTAGCATAATTTATATCCAAAGGTTAATTAAGCGTGTTTCTACTTTTGTAGTCAGTAAAATACACGGCGTTTTAACTCGCCACATTCGAGTTAATTTTTTGCTGCTCATTTCTTTTGCGCAATTTATATCCAAGGGTTAATTAAGCGTGTTTGTGCTATCGTAGTCAGTAAAATAAACAGTTTTTCAATGCCAAAGATGAAATTTTTCCTGTTGATTTCTGTAGCATAGTTTATATCCGGAGGTTAATTAAGCGTGTTTCTGCTTTTGTAGTCAGTAAAATAAACTGTGTTTTTCAACGTCAAAGACGAAATCTGTCCTGTAAAATAATTTATATCCAAAAGGTTAATTAAGCGTGTTTCTGCTTTTGTAGTCAGTAAAATACACAGCGTTTTAACACGCCACATATGAGTTAATTTTTTGCTGCTCATTTCTTTTGCGCAATTTATATCCAAGGGTTAATTAAGCGTGTTTGTGCTATTGTAGTCAGTAAAATAAACGGTGTTTTTCAACGCCAAAGACTAAATTTTTCCTGTAGCATAATTTATATCCGAAGGTTAATTAAGCGTGTTTGTGCTATTGTAGTCAGTAGAAGAAACGATGTTTTGCAACGCCAAAGACAAATTTTTTCCTGTAGCATAATTTATATCCGAAGGTTAATTAAGCGTGTTTCTGCTATTGTAGTCAGTAAAAGAAACGGTGTTTTTCAACGCCAAAGATGAAATTTTTCCTGTTGATTCCTGTAGCATAATTTATATCCGAAGGTTAATTAAGCGTGTTTCTGCTTTTGTAGTCAGTAAAATAAACTGTGTTTTTCAACGGCAAAGACGATATTTGTCCTGTAGCATAATTTATATCCAAAGGTTAATTAAGTGTGTTTCTGCTTTTGTAGTCAGTAAAATACACGACATTTTAACACGCCACATACCAGTTAATTTTTTGCTGCTCATTTCTTTTGCGCAATTTATATCCAAGGGTTAATTAAGCGTGTTTGTGCTATTGTAGTCAGTAAAATAAATGGTGTTTTTCAACGCCAAAGACAACATTTTTCCTGTTGATTCCTGTAGCATAATTTATATCCGAAGGTTAATTAAGCGTGTTTCTGCTTTTGTAGTCATTAAAAGAAATGGCATTTTAACACGTCACATACCAGTTAATTTTTTCCTGGTGATTTCTGTAGCACAATTTATATCCAAGGGTTACCCAAGCCTGTTAGTGGGTTCATTTGGAGTCAAATACAGGGTGTGTATTTATCATATGCAGATATCTTCATTAAACAGAGTCTGTCAATTTTTGAACAAACTATGTCAAACAGAGAGGTGGCGGGCTCTTCACATGCGAATGGCAGTGGCACAAACATTCCTGGAGCAGGCACAGGTCGCAGCACAGTAAGGGGACGTCACAGCAGGGGTCACTCGGTGAGGCCAGAACTACCGCTGTCATCTAGCGGCCGTGTGTTGACCAGCAACCCAAGGGTTCTTGATTGTTTGACTAGGTCATCCACTTCCTCCCAGATGACATCTGACAACCCCAGCCAAGAGTCGATGGGAACGTCAGACACAACCCTTAGTTGGCATTGCCCGGGAACAGCTCAGCGGCTCTCACCTGTCCTCAACCCGCCTCTGTCCCGTCTGGTTCCCTCAGCCAGAGAACTAGTATGTGGTCTGGGCTCAGCGCCACTATACAGTGAGGATGAACAATTTGAGGAGGAGAGTCAGCAGCTACTTGGCAGCGAAGAAATGGGGCCAATATCCCCTGCTTCTTGCAGTAGGTGGCAAAGTATGCATGTGGAGAGTGGCATGGGAGGTCATGCTGTGAGGGGTCAGCCTCTGCATACCAAGACCATTATGGAGGACAGCAGTGAAAATCAAACAATAATCGATGATGAAGTAGCCAACCGCACTTGGGAGCCGGGTGAATCAAGGGCTTCATCATCATCAGGAGAAGAGGGCATCAGCTTGCGCGTCAGGCAGCAGCACAGCCAGCAAGTGGATAGTGTGGCCATGAGTCAGCAGGGTAGCAGCAGTGTGAGGTCGGGAGCCAAGCGGCCATGGGCTAGAAAACCCACTTCGCAGGTCCAAGAAAGTAGCGGCACAGGGGCTCAGCGAGGCAGCGGCGGTAGTAGTCACTCAGTGCGGAGCGTTGGCGGTAAAATCAGCTACTCGGCGCTGTGGCAGTTCTTTGCTAAGACACCGGAGGAGCCTAATATGGGTATATGTAGAATCTGTCGGTAGAAAGTGAAGCGTGGCCAGGGAGCTAACGTTGGCACCAAGGCCCTGCGTCAACACATGCAGCGTCACCATCCGGTGGCCTGGGAGAAACGTGGTGAGGTGGTCCATCCTGCCGCCGCAGCAACAGCAGCAGCGCCCAGTGGCATGCATGCCATTGCAGCCAGTTAAGTCTCCACCACCTCTGCAGAAGGGAGCTGTTTCTCTTTGCCATCATCTCCCGGTCCAGATGCTCCTGCTCCTCGCTACTCATGGCACCAGCAGTCGTTCAGCGAGGCAATTGCAAAGAGACAACAGTATGCGTCCAACCATCCTAAGGTGCAGAAGCTGACCGTGCTTCTGTCCAAGTTGTTGGTACTGCAGTCCCTCCCTTTCAAAATGGTGGACTCTGCACCGTTCAGAGAACTAATGGCTTGTGCTGAGCCGAGGTGGAGAGTTCCAAGCCGTAATTTCTTTTCCAAAAAGGCAGTACCAGCCCTTCACAAATATGTAGAACAGAAGGTGGTCCAGACCTTGAGCTTATCGGTTTCTTCCAAGGTGCATGGCAGCGCGGACGTGTTAAGCTGTGACTACGGTCAGGGCCAGTACATGTCCTTTATGGCCCACTGGGTGAATGTGCTTCCTGCCCAGCCACACCAACAACTTGGACAGGAGACGGCGCTTTCTCCTGCATGTTGTCAAACTGCTGCTCCTGCGCCAATGTCCGCCGCCTCCTCCTCCTCCAACACCACCTCAACCTCCACAAGTGCTGCTCCATCATACCACATGTGTAGGGCACAGCGGTGTCACGCAGTTTTACACCTGGCTTGCCTCGGCGAGCGAAGTCACACAGGGAAGGAACTGCTCCGCATCATGCAGCAAGAATTCAATGTGTGGCTTTCTCTGCGCCAACTGCAAATCGGAACCATGGTGACGGACAATGGGAGGAACAATTCTGAGGAAGTTTACGTCTAACAATTTATTATACTGAATGCAGACCACTTGTTCAAGTCGTTAATCATCACATAATTGCTGTTGCTTTGAGCTACTGAGAAATGTTATAACAAGCTTTACTATTATTCATATATTAGAGATTCAGAGAACTTAGAATTTAAAAAAGACTCAAGTAAATTCTGTTTTTTTAATGGCATATAAAAGTATTCCCAGCATTAAAATAAGAGCATGAATCAGTTCTTTTCTGAAAACTGAAAATCATCTAAATCTAAGATACATTACATTTTAATGAACAATAGGAAATAAAAAAAGAACTAAAAACTTAGGGCGACATGTATGATTGGGCTTTCCGCCTGTTTTCAGGCATATACTGCGCCTCACTATGCCGACTCCGCTGTCGGACGCTCAAATGCGATGTTAGGCACAAGCTTCGCCACTTTGGAATGCGCCTAACATGAAGGGGCATGCTGTGGGCGTGCTGTGGGTGTTCAGGGGCGGGACGCACCAGATTCGAATTCTTCGACACATGTAGGAATGCCGTTCGGCAAAGTGAGGCGCATTACAGCTCCGACAGGCAGACCTAGTTCAATGTGGTCTACCTGAGTCGGAGGAGGCACAGTGAACTAGAACTTATTGTAATGGGGCAAAATGTGCTCTAGGACTACTGTTACAACACTACACCAATAATAAAGAGTTGTCTATAAAATTAATTCATTGATAAAGATAAATATCAAAGTTGAATAAAAAACGAATTCAATGTATTGAAAAAGTTGATCATTTAAAATTAAAGGAAATATATATAAAATCTCCAAAGAAAGAAATATCAGCTATAAAAGGTCTTAAAAATACGGAGAAAATTAAACTAATTTTACATTAAATAAGTCAATGATGATATTGTACTGATGTTAATTTTTGTCCATTTTAATACCAAAAATGTAAGATGTATTTTTGCTTCGTTAACCTTTTATTCTATTTATTATATACAGCAAGAGCCAGCACAGCATAGGTCTTGCTGAGACCTGTGGTCCTCCAAGCAGGATTTCTATGTTCCCACGGCTTATTTTGGGTCGTATTTACGGACGTATTTACGTCCACAAATACATCACCAAATCAGCCTAAAATAATGAACAATTAGCTTAGAATTGATACCAATGGAAAATACGGATGTATTTGCGGACGTATTTACAGACGTATTTACTGTCTCTAAACTTAATACATGTTAGGCGCATTCCTTACATACATCAGGCGCAGTTTTCACAAAAAAAAATACGTGAAAACGGGCGCCTCGACGCGCTGATCTTCATTCATGTCGCCCTTAATGTGAACACAATGTTTCCTTAAAAATACATTATCTCACAAAAGTGAGTACACCACACACATTTTTGTAAATATAATATCTTTTCACGGGATAACACTGAAGATATGTAACTTAGAAACAATGCAAAGTAGGCAGTGTACAGCTTGTATAACAGTGTAAACTTGGTGTGCTCTTAAAAAAACTCAGCACACATCCATAAATGTCTAAACCGCTGGCAAAAAAGTGAGTACACCCCTAAGTGAAAATGAACAAATTGTGCCCAAAGTATCAATATTTTGTGTGGCCACTACTATTTTCCAGCATTGACTCTCTAGAATGGAATGAAGTTCACTAGAGCTTCACAGGTTGCCACTGGAGTCATCACGGAGCTAGTGGATGTTAGAAACCTTTGTTTTCCTCCACCTTCCGTTTGAGGATGCCTCACAGATGCCTAATAGGGTTCAGATCTGGAGAGATGCTTGGCCGGTCCAGCACCTTTACCCTCATTATCTTTTGTAAAGCAGTGGTCAATTTTGGAGGCGTTTGGGGTTGTTATTATGTTAGAGTACTTCCCTGTGGCCTAGTTTCTGAATGGAGGGAATCATGCTCTGCTTTAGTATGTTACAGTACATGTTGACATCCATTGTGCCCTCAATGAAGTGTAGCTCCCCACAGCCAGCAGAACTCATGCTCCCCCAAACCGTGACAGTCCCACCACCAAGCTTTACTGTAGGCAACACAAACTTGTTTTTGTACTCCTCCCCTGATTGCCGCCACACAGGCTTGACACCATCTGAAACAAATACATTTATCTTGATCTCATCAAACCACAGGACATGGTTCCACTAATCCATGTCCTTAGTCTGCTTGTCTTCAGCAAACTGTTTGCAGACTATCTGGTGCATCACCTTTTGAAGAGGCTTCCTTCTGGGACGACAGACATGCAGACCAGTTTGATGTAATGTGTGTCATATGGTCTGAACACTGACAGGCTGATCCCCTACCCTTTAACCTCTGTAGCAATGCTGGCAGCACTCATAATTAGTGTTGAGCGAACCGTTCGGAGAGAGGTTAGTTTGAGTCAAATTTTACGTATTTTCCGAACATGAACCGAACTTTTTACTGGAAGTTCGGTAAAATTCGAGTTCGGGATATGCATTCGGCACCATTTTCAGCTGCTTCCTCCAGTTTTGGCGGCCAGCCAATCAGTGCAGAGCACAGAGGAGGATCAAAAGCATCACCACTGAGAGTGTAAGGATCTCATTGGCTGCTAAAATCACATGTATTTCGTATTGAACGCCATTTCAACCTTACTCTCTGTACTGAACACACTGCTGCCTCTGTGTGTTTGTTTGCCAGCAGGCAGAAACACAATTTTCTACCAATTTTATACAGGAAAAGCTGTTAGTTTGATTAGTCAGGGAATTGGGGGGACAGCTAGCTTAGGGAATCATACACATCAATATGCAGGGAGTTAGGGAGTTTTGTATAGCTTCTGTATAGTGCCAAAAAGTTCATTTCTCCTGTTTTGGGGGTCTAGTCACTGCAGAAGGCACCATCAGCAATCTGCCATAGAAAGAAATGCAAATGTTCCAGTGTTGATTCCAGGGTTCTTCCATAAGACAGCATTAACAGATATTCCATAGAAATAAATCTTTTTTTAATACTATTTGCTTGTAGTTCGATTTTTTGATTCATGAACACTTCTGTGTCGCACTGTTGTTGCCAGGGTTCTTCCATAAGACAGTGTTAACAGATATTTCATAGAAAAATGCTATTTCTACTGTTGATTTGCTGTCAGGGTTAGTCCATAAAACCCCATTTCATAGATATTCCATAGAAAAAAATCTGTTTATAATCCTATTTGTCAGTTGCAAAGTATAGGCATTTAAGAACACTGTTGATTTGCTGTCAGGGTTCTTCCATAAGCCCCCAAATTTATAGAATTCCATAAAAAAATTTTTTTATTTTTATTTTAATTTTTTTTTTTTTTTTTTTATAAATTTAAATTTAAAAAAAAAATTTTTTATTTTATTTTTAAATTATTGTTTTTTTTAATTTATTTTTATTTTTGTTTTTTTTAAAATAAAATTTTTTTTTAAATTTTTGGGTTTTTTTTTTAAAAATTTTTTTTTTTTTTTATAAAAATTATGTTTTTTTTTTTTTAAATTTTTTAGTAAATATAATTTTAAGAACACTTTATTTCTGTAAGTTCTTTTAAATTTTTCATTTCATATATTCCATAAAATTCGTGTTTCCATTTTGCCATCCAATTGTCAAGACAGGAGGATAAGATACAGGGTTGATTTCTTCTTCTTCCATGTATTTTTATTCCATTTAACCTTTCTCTCTGTATCTAACACTCTGCTGTCTGTTGTTTAGCAGAAAGAACACATTTTCTACATTTTTTCAAAAGTGCTAGTTATTATAGGAATTCAGTAGCTTGGGATATTACACACAAATGCTTTTTTTGTATAGCTTTTGTTAGTGCCTTAAAGTTCATTTTCTTTTTGGGGTTTCTTCATAGAGCACCATCAGAATCTCATAGAAAAATAATTTATGTTATTATTTTATTTGCATTAAACAGATATTCCATAACATTAAATCTTTTTTTTATAATTTGCTTGTATTTCATATTTTTTATTCATGAAATTTTGTTCGCATGTTTTGTTTCTTCATAAGGATGTTAAAGATATTTCTAAAAAATATTTCTACTTTTGATTTGCTGTCAGGTTATCCATAAACCCCATTTCATAGATATTCATAGAAAATTCTTTTATATCCTATTGTCAGTTGCAAAGTATAGGCATTAAGAACACTGTTTGATTTGCTGTCAGGTTCTTCCATAAGACCCCACTTCATAGATATTCCATAGAAAAAATTCTGTTTATAATCCTATTTGCCAGTAGTAATGTATAGGCATTTAAGAACACTGTTGATTTGCTGTCAGGGTTCTTCCATAAGACCCCATTTCACAGATGTTCCATAGAAAAAAATTCTGTTTATAATCCTATTTGTCAGTGGCAAAGTACAGGCATTTAAGAACACTGTTGATTTGCTGTCAGGGTTCTTCCATAAGACCCCAATTCATAGATATTCCATAGAAAAAAATATGTTTATAATCCAATTTGCCAGTAGCAAAGTATAGGCATTTAAGAACAGTGTTGATTTGCTGTTCAGGTTCTTCCATAAGACCCCACTTCATAGATATTCCATAGAAAAAATTCTGTTTATAACCCTATTTCCAGTAGCAAAGTATAGGCATTTAAGAACACTGTTGATTTGCTGTCACAGTTCTTCCATAAGACCCAATTTCCCAGATATTCCATAGAAAATTCTGTTTATAGTCCTATTTGCCAATTGCAAAGTATAGGCATTTAAGAACACTGTTGATTTGCTGTCCGGGTTCTTCCATAAGATCCCATTTCATAGATATTCCATAGAAAAAATGCTGTTTATAATCCTATTTGCCAGTTACAAAGTATAGGCATTTAAGAACACTGTTGCTTTGCTGTCAGGGTTCTTCCATAAGATCCCATTTCATAGATATTCCATAGAAAAAATGCTATTTATACTCCTATTTGCCAGTTGCAAAGTATAGGCATTTAAGAACACTGTTGATTTGCTGTCAGGGTTCTTCCATAAGACCCCATTTCACAGATATTCCAAAGAAAAAATTATGTTTATAATTCTATTTGCCAGTTGCAAAGTATAGATATTTATGAACACTGTTGATCTGCTGTCAGGGTTCTTCCATAAAACCCCATTTCATAGATATTACATAGAAAAAAAAATCTGTTTATAATCCTATTTGCCAGGACAAAGTATAGGCATTTCAGAACACTGTTGATTTGCTGTCACAGTTCTTCCATAAGACCCCATTTTACAGATATTCCGTAGAAAAAATTCTGTTTATAGTCCTATTTGCCAACTGCAAAGTATAGGCATTTGAGAACACTGTTGATTTGCTGTCAGGTTCTTCCATAACATCCCATTTCATAGATATTCCATAGAAAAATGCTATTTCTACTCCTATTTGCCAGTTACAAAGTATAGGCATTTAAGAACACTGTTGATTTGCTGTAAGGGTTCTTCCATAAGAGCCAATTTTCATAGATATTCCATAGAAAATATGCTATTTCTACTCCTACTTGCCAGTTGAAAGTATAGGCATTTAAAACACTGTTGATTTGCTGTCAGGTTCTTCCATAAAAACCCATTTCCCAGATATTCCATAGAAAAAATTATGTTTATAATTCTATTTGCCAGTAGTAAAGTGTAGGTATTTAAGAACACTGTTGATTTGCTGTCAGGGTTCTTCTATAAGACCGCATTTCATAGATATTCCATAGAAAAAATTCTGTTTATAATCCTATTTGCCAGTAGCAAAGTGTAGGTATTTAAGAACACTGTTAATTTGCTGTCAGGGTTCTTCCATAAGATCCCATTTCACAGATATTCCAAAGAAAAAAATATGTCTATAATCCTATGTGCCAGTTGCATAGTATAGGCATTTAAGAACATTGTTGATTTGCTGTCAGGGTTCTTCCATAAGACCCATTTCACAGATATTACATTGAAAAAAATCTGTTTACAATCCTATTTGCCAGATGCAAAGTATAGGCATTTAAGAACTGTTGATTTGCTGTCAGGGTTCTTCCATAAGAGCGCATTTCACAGATATTCTATTGAAAATATCTTTTTATAATCCTATATGCCAGTTGCAAGGTATAGGCATTTAAAAATACTGTTGATTTGCTGTCAGGGTTCTTCCATAAGACCCCATTTCACAGATATTCCATAGAAAATTTTTTGTATATAATCCTATTTGCCAGTTACAAGTATAGGTATTTAAGAACACTGTTGATTTGCTGTCAGGGTTCTTCCATAAGACCCCATTTCACAGATATTCCATAGAAAAAAATTCTGTTTATAATCCTATTTGCCAGTTACAAAGTATAGGCATTTAAGAACACTGTTGATTTGCTGTCAGGGTTCTTCCATAAGACCCCATTTCACAGATATTCCAAAGAAAAAATTATGTTTACAATTCTATTTGCCAGTTGCAAAGTATAGATATCTATGAACACTGTTGATCTGCTGTCAGGGTTCTTCCATAAAACCCCATTTCATAGATATTCCATAGAAAAAAAATCTGTTATAATCCTATTTGCCAGGAGCAAAGTATAGGCATTTCAGAACACTGTTGATTTGCTGTCACAGTTCTTCCATAAGACCCCATTTTACAGATATTCCGTAGAAAAATTCTGTTTATAGTCCTATTTGCCAACTGCAAAGTATAGGCATTTGAGAACACTGTTGATTTGCTGTCAGGTTCTTCCATAACATCCCATTTCATAGATATTCCATAGAAAAATGCTATTTCTACTCCGATTTGCCAGTTACAAAGTATAGGCATTTAAGAACACTGTTGATTTGCGGTAAGGGTTCTTCCATAAGATCCAATTTCATAGATATTCCATAGAAAAAATGCTATTTCTACTCCTACTTGCCAGTTGCAAAGTATAGGCATTTAAGAACACTGTTGATTTGCTGTCATGGTTCTTCCATAAGACCCCATTTCCCAGATATTCCATAGAAAAAATTCTGTTTATAATCCTATTTGCCAGTAGCAAAGTGTAGGTATTTAAGAACACTGTTGATTTGCTGTCAGGGTTCTTCCATAACATCCCATTTCATAGATATTCCATAGAAAAAATTCTGTTTATAATCCTATTTGCCAGTAGCAAAGTGTAGGTATTTAAGAACACTGTTGATTTGCTGTCAGGGTTCTTCCATAACATCCCATTTCATAGATATTCCATAGAAAAAAATATGTTTATAATCCTATTTGCCAGATGCAAAGTATAGGCATTTAAGAACTGTTGATTTGCTGTCAGGGTTCTTCCATAAGAGCGCATTTCACAGATATTCTATTGAAAATATCTTTTTATAATCCTATTTGCCAGTTGCAAAGTATAGGCATTTAAAAATACTGTTGATTTGCTGTCATGGTTCTTCCGTAAGACCCCATTTCACAGATATTCCATAGAAAATTTTTTGTATATAATCCTATTTTCCAGTTACAAGTATAGGTATTTAAGAACACTGTTGATTTGCTGTCAGGGTTCTTCCATAAGACCCCATTTCACAGATATTCCATAGAAAAAAATTCTGTTTATAATCCTATTTGCCAGTTGCAAAATATAGGCATTTAAGAACACTGTTGATTTGCTGTCAAGGTTTTTCCATAAAATCCCATTTCATAGATATTCCATAGAAAAAATTCTGTCTATAATCCTATTTGCCAGTTACAAAGTATAGGCATTTAAGAACAATGTTGATTTGCTGTCAGGGTTCTTCCATAAGGTCCCATTTCACAGATATTCCATAGAAAAAAATGTGTTTATAATCCTAGTTGCCAATTATAGGGATTCAAGAATACTTTTGATGTGCTGTCTTGCTGTCATGGTTCTTCTATAAGACCACATTTCACAGATATTCTATTCTATTTCTACTCCTATTTGCCATTTACAAAGTATACGCATTTAAGAACAATGTTGATATGCTGTCAGGGTTCTTCCATAAGACCCCATTTCACAGATATTCCATAGAAAAAATTCTATTTCTAATCCTAGTTGCCAGTTGATAATTATAGAGATTTAAGAACACTTGTGATTTGCCGTGTTTGGAGTACAGTTCTTCAATAAGAGACTGTGAACAAATCTTGAGCTTTTTAATATTTATACTTTTGAACATGGAGTGAACTAGAGGTGGAAAGTGAGCAAGGAGAAGTGTAGGACGTGGGGCTAAAGGTATGAGACCAGGCACTCCTTCCAGTGTTCTGGACAACACACAAGTGAGCACATTGTCAGTCGCAGGACCGTCAGACCTGCCATCGCTTGGTCGGTTCCCTGTGTGTCTGATTTCTGAAGAGTGGCGCCAATCTGTTCTTCAGTGGTTAACACACCCTGCATCCAGCGGTTTTACCTCTTCTTCCTCTCAGTCACGGTCACAAATATCATCCAAATGTCACCCAATAAATAGAACGCACTAGATAGTCCATATTCTGAAGAGCTCTTTGATGACAATACGGTTGGGTCAGAAGGCATTTCAAAAGATCAAGAGGCCAAAGAGGATGATTTTGTCAGCTGTGACGCCCAATCGCTGATGCCCTCAGAGGAGGAGAATGAAGTTGGTCCTTCTCTTTTCGCTGGACTCGCTATCTTTAAGGTGCGAAAATGACGAACACAAGAGGCAAAAGGCATGGAACCCGGTATATGTTCTCAGATCCTTCCATAAACATGGAGTCGTGCCTTTGTCAACATGTATGCGCATCTAAAAGAAGGGCGACATTGTGTGGCACCATACAAAAAGGCATGCCACATAAACGCTGTCATGGCAAGACTGGTAGGATCTACAATGTTACACAGCATGCTGTGGGTATAATTGTTGACAAGCAGATCAAGGGTAAAATCCTTGCCAAAAGAATCAACATCCGCATGGAACACATTCGTCACGCCAAGAGCAGAGACAGTTTCCTCCAGCGCGCCAAGGAAAATGAGAGGAAGACAAAGGAAGCCAAGGAGAAGAGCACTTGGGTGGAACTGAAGTGTCCACCAGCTGAAACAAGAGAAGCTCACTTCGACCGCACTCATGGAAAGGAACCTGAGCTCAGAGTTTATGGCATAATGTTACAATATCCTTCGCAAAATATTCCATTGTTGCTTAAGCATAAGGATGTGATGGTGCTACGTAAGGCTTTTTCGAATTTTATATGGAGGGGCAAGCGCTCTCATACAGGCAGAAATTTCACAAGCGCTACCCGGGTCTTGACTTTCTCCTGAGGAAGGCTCGAGATCTTAGCTCACACTTCCGGCGTTCACACCCTGCTTCAGCCCGACTGTCAGCATTGCAATGTCATCTCGGCCTTCCCGTCAACCGTCTGATATGCGATGTGGCAACATGCTGGAATTCCAGCCTCTACATGCTCCAGCGATTGTGGGAGCAGCGTAATGCCATTATACAGTATGAAGTGTCACATGGCCTGACTATCAGTGGTGCGGACTCGGGGTGTTGACCCAAAGAGAGTGGAGACAGGTGAAGGATCTCTGCACCTTCTCTGGCAGTTTTGAAGATGCCATCAAAATGGTCAGTCAGGACGATGGCATTGTCAGCATGACCATTGTGGTCATATGTTTACTGGAACAAGTGTTAGGCACTCTGCGGCAACAGGTCCCAGCAGTGATGGAGGAGGAGGAAGCGGACACAGAGTCTTACTCACCGTCGGATGCAGAAGGCCCAACAGTTTCCCAATTCTATAGGTCTTCTTTAGGTGGTGGTTCAAGGTCCAGGGTGGGCCCAGGATGGAATTTCAGCTCACAGAGTACAGCGCATGAGACTAGCCAGGGCTCTGGTGACGGTCAGGATGCGGAAGTGAAGGAGGATGAAGAGAAAGTGGTGGATGCCACCTGTAGCAATTACCCTTCAGTGGTAAGAGGTTGGCACAGATTACAGGAGGAGGAGAAGGAAGATGTGGTTAGTGCCACTCGAACCAGAGGCTTGGGAGATCCCGGCAGCATCTCACACATGAGTGTTTGGATGCTACATTACCTGCAGCATGATCCATGCATAAGGGCAATCAAAATGAACAGCGATTACTGGGCGGTCACCCTCCTTGATCCACATTACAAGACAAAAGTGAGCAATTTCCTTCCACTCACACAAATTGACTGTAGAATGCAGGAATTTGAGACAGTGCTCATTGACCAACTCGAGACATCTGTTGCATCTTCTTCACATTCTAATGTCACGGTGGAACAACGTCAGCAACGTGACATCAGTAGAATGGCAAGTAGCTGCCGCAGCAGCAGGCAGTGTGGGTGAAATGCACTGGTTAACATTTTTAACTCGGTTTTTACCACATCACCAACTCCTGCAAAGCAAGGCAGCATTCGGAAAAAAAAAGACAGCCTTTAGAGCATGGTTCATGATTACCTGCGGCTCAACATCGATGTTTTTGGACTTGATCTGGACTAGAGATTAGTGTTGAGCGATTTTTATCGACAAAGTTGAAATCGGCAAGGTTTTTATGGTGATCGAAATTTTCAGATCATGCGATAATTAAGGTTAAAATCTGTGCATCATCTATTAAGATCGCGCCTATTCGGGCGCTACTGTACAAGTTGGCGGCCCAGCCAAATGAATACAGAATAGGAGCAGGTTGGAGAATGTGTGTGCGACTCCATGACTGGGATGGTATGGTTGCGATTGCTGGAAATATCACAATTACCTCGCTTTACATAGAACAGCGTTTTCCTGTTTCATGCCTCAGTGACCTCTCAGCTTTAGTTCATAGTGATAGGACCCTGCTTTCTGCCGTGGCCAACACTCAGCGAAATATAGTCTATTTCTCATCAAGAAACTCTACTATAGCTGTGATCCTATAAATTAGTTGATTAGGGATTTGAACATTTTAGTAGTTAGCTAGAGATTTTTAAAGCAGAAATCTACCACTGTAAATTCACGCGGTGGGAGCGGGGGGGGGCCGCGCGAACACCACAAGCTCTAGTCTATAAAGAACACTGGATTAAATTTCACCAAGACTTAGTGAGACATTGTAGTGGAATATCTTTATTATTAACAGTTATTGCTATATGAATATTTCCAGATATTGGTCATGCCTGAAACTTATATTGGATTAAACATCACTCCTAGTAACTTGCACGGTCTCTTGTTAGCGCCAGAAACACCACTTTTATTATCCGTATACAATTTCAGATAGGTGTACAGTTTTAACCCATTACACTGAGACTGTTGATAAATCCACCTAGCCTAAAATTACAAACTCAGCAGATCTATGTGATCAGCACGGGCCTCGGGGTTGTTTGTTGCCAACAAATACGTGTATCGCAACGAAAACATCACAGTTACGTGTTTATTTGACTTTTGCGCACCCAGGCACTGTTCATTGACGCAGCATCAACGTAAATCATAAAACAGCAAAACTATATTCACCACATGTGAATAGAAAGGAGCAAAAAATACCAAGTTTATTATATCAAACATAACAGTTTACGTGTTTTATTGACATTATGCCGCACCCAGCACTGTTCATTACTCAGCATCTACGGTAAATCTGTAAACCGCACAATCTATATTCACCACAGGTGAATTGAAAGGTGCAAAAATACCGTTTATTATATGCAAACATAACAGTTAATGTTTTTTTGACTTTTGCGCACCCAGCACATGTTTCATTGGACGCAGCATCTACGTAAAACTTTTAAAACCGCAATTCTATATTCCACCACAGGTGAAATGAAAGGTGCAAAAAAATACAGTTTATTATATCCAAACATAACATTTTACGTGTTTTTTGACTTTTGCTCACTCCACACTGTTCATTGACGCACATCCTACGAAATCTTAAAACAGCAATTCATATCACCACAGGTACCACAGGTGAATTGAAAGTGCAAAAAATACCGTTTATTATATCAAAACATAACAGTTACGTGTTTTTTTGACTTTTGCGCACCCAGCACTGTTCATTGACGCAGCATCTACGTAAATCTTAAAACAGCAATCTATATTCACCACAGGTGAATTGAAAGGTGCAAAAAATACCGTTTATTATATCAAAACATAACAGTTACGTGTTTTTTGACTTTTGCGCACCCAGCACTGTTCATTGACGCAGCATCTACGTAAATCTTAAAACAAATTCTATATTCACCACAGTAGAATTGAAAGGTGCAAATATTACCGTTTATTATCTAAAAAAATACACTTTACGTGTTTTTTGACTTTTGCGCACCCAGCACTGTTCATTGAGCAGCATCTACGTAAATCTTAAAACAGCAATTCTATATTCACCACAGTGAATTTAAAGGTGCAAAACATACCGTTTATTATATCAAAACATAACAGTTACGTGTTTTTTGACTTTTTCCCACCCAGCCCTGTTCATTGACGCAGCATCTACTAAATCTTAAAACAGCAATTCTATATTCCCACAGTGAATTGAAAGGTGCAAAAAATACCGTTTATTATATCAAAACAAACATTACTGTTTTACTTTTGCGCACCCAGCACTGTTCATTGACGCAGCATCTACGTAAATCTTAAAACACAATTCTATATTCACCACAGGTGAATTGAAAGGTGCAAAAAATACCGTTTATTATATCAAAATTACGTGTTTTTTGACTTTTGCGCACCCAGCACTGTTCATTGACGCAGCATCTACGTAAATCTTAAAACAGCAATTCTATATTCACCACAAGTGAATTGAAAGGTGCAAAAAATACCGTTTATTATATCAAAACATAACAGTTACGTGTTTTTTGACTTTTGCGCACCCAGCACTGTTCATTGTTCATTGACGCAGCATCTACGTAAATCTTAAAACAGCAATTCTATATTCACCACAGGTGAATTGAAAGGTGCAAAAAATACGGTTTATTATATCAAAACATAACACTTTACGTGTTTTTTTGACTTTTGCTGCACCCAGCACTGTTCATTGACGCAGCATCTACGTAAATCTTAAAACAGCAATTCTATATTCACCACAGGTGAATTGAAAGGTGCAAAAAAATACCGTTTATTATATCAAAACATAACAGTTACGTGTTTTTTGACTTTTGCGCACCCAGCACTGTTCATTGACGCAGCATCTACGTAAATCTTAAAACAGCAATTCTATATTCACCACAGGTGAATTGAAAGGTGCAAAAAATACCGTTTATTATATCAAAACATAACAGTTACGTGTTTTTTTGACTTTTGCGCACCCACACTGTTCATTGACGCAGCATCTACGTAAATCTTAAAACAGCAATTCTATATTCACCACAGGTGAATTGAAAGGTGCAAAAAATACCGTTTATTATATCAAACA